>JABUQX010123076.1:0-19743 GCA_015478945.1 Trachelipus rathkii
AATTAATCTTCATTGGCGTCAAGGATGCATTAACCTCGTGTCTTTTCATTTCTCTTTTAGCTTTGGCTCTTATATAATCTTGACCCAGGAGGAAAAACAATCATCCACTTTTAAAGAACTTTAATAACAGCATTGCTATTTGGAATTGTAATTTTAGATAATATTAAATTAAGATCTCAATAACGTGTGTTATTTTTTGCTAGTTCAAATTTTGAACTGTACCTTATGATCACCTACACACAAACACACACACACACATACACACACACACACATATATATAAAGTATATATATATATATATAATATATATATATATAATTTATATATAGTATATATAATAATATATATATATATATATATATATATATGAATATATACATATATATATATATATATTATAATATATATATATAAGTAATATATATATATATATATAATATATATATAATATACTATATATATATATATTATAATATTTTCTAAATATATCTATAATATATTGTATATATATATATATATATATATATATATATATATATATATATATATATATATATATATATAATATATATATATATATATATAGGGCCTATCATATATATATATATTATATTATATAATATATACTATATATATATAATACTATATATTAATATATATATATATATATTATATATATATAAATATATATATATATCAGGCGTACTGTCCATGAATGCAAGGGAAGCAACGCTTCCCTAGTAAATAAAAGATTATTTCAAAAATTGAAATAATTCAATCTTAAATAATTACATTAATTATTACAATTAATAATTCTCTTTTATAAATTTTTTATTTGATTGTTAATCACATAAATAGTATTGAATACGATGTATTGTTTATCATTCTTTGGTCGGTTTCGATTTTAGTGAGAGAGAGAGAGAGAGAGAGAGAGAGAGAGAAGAGAGAGAGAGAGAGAGAGAGAGAGAGGAGAGAGAGAGAGAGAGAGAGAGAGAGAGAGAGAGAGAGAGAGAGAGAGAGAGAGAGAGCAATGTAATCTGATTCATGTTATAAGTAAATGATAAAATTTATTAAAAAACAACATCATTTCCCGCTGACTTACTCTCATTTATTTTGACCAATAAATCAGTAAAAAATTAGCTTCTTCCAAATTCCAAAAGCACATTTTTGCGCTTAGTATTTTAAATTTATTAAAAACAATAAAATTCTTTAAAAATATTTTAATTAAAATTTTCAAATTTCCGAAAAATAAAACCAATTTCGTACGTTAAATCAACCCTCTGTGGCTATTTTACTCTCTTACCGTCTGTACGTGACGTCACTGATTGTGAATATTTTTTATCTTCGGGACATTAAAAGAAATCGAAGGAAAGAAATAAATCAAGCAAATATATATTTTTAATAAGTATATTAAATTATAAATAAATTTGGAATAAATATTCAAATTTAATTAATATTTCTATGAATCAAAAATAAATAAAAGTGAACAATAGTTTTTTTGTTTTTTTTAAAAATGGTAAAACTTGGAAACTATCTTATGAGCAAAGTGCCAAATTTTGAAATTTAAGAGCTATATATATATATATATATATATATATATATATATATAGAGATATAATATATATTTAATATACAAATATATATATATATATATATATATATATATATAATATATATATATAAAAATAAAAAAATAATATATATATATATATATATATATATATATATATATATATATATATATATATATATATATATCAGAGGTGGGCGCGCAAATTTTAAACTTTAAAGCGCAAACGCAAAAGCGCAAAGTCGAAAAACTTAGTCCCGCAGCGCAAAAGCGCACAATTTTTTTCAAAAATAAATTAGTGCTGCATGCGCACATTCCGCAATTAATTTTTTTTAAAAAAGCACAAATTTAGGAGCGCAATAAAATTAAAAAAATAAAGCGCAAATATTTAAAGATGAATTATTTTTTAAATTTTAATTGAAAGATTACAAACAATATATATAAAAAAAATGAGAAAGATTTTAATTATATTCAATTATCTGTGATCTTCATCCTCGCTCTCCTCTTGCAGTCTGAATAGGGTCATATTCGCCCTTTGCCATAAGAATAAATTTTTTCAAATGTGGCTGAGAGTGCCAAGGGTTTGACCTCTTTGCTGCTTAGAATCTCAGAGCCTTGACTAAACAAACTCTCACGGCGCTGAGCTGGTAATGGGGTATTATACTTAAAAAACAAGTCCATCCAGACCTCCTGGTATTCACACGGAAAAAAGGTTCGTAGTGAGAGAGGTACTGTGGTGAACATTTACTGTGCAGACCAGCTATCCAAGATTTGTCCCCAACTTCTCCTCCAGAGGTGTCTGCTGGACATATGGGCCCTTCACTTTCTGAAATATTTAGAAATGGTATCAAGAAACTCAAATCTTTTTTAAGTTTTATTTGAACATTATGTCAGTGAATTGTGAATATATATGTAATGTATAAATTGCGTATATATATATATATATATATATATATATATATATATATAGTATAATATAATACTATATATAGATTATATATACTATATATATTATTATATTATACTATATATATATATATATATATATATATATATCAGTAATAAAATTAAGCAATAAAATTATTTATAAAATTACATAATATTATTATGGATTAATATTATAATATATATAGTATATACTGATATTATAATTATATAATTAATATAATGAGTATATATACATATAGTATATACAGTAGTATATATATATAGTCATACTAATTACAAAGAGATGCTTGAAGATTTCTTCCAAATTATCAATTACGCTAACACCATAAATGCGAGTCACTTTCAAGAGCTCTGTCCCTATCCCTGTCAGTGCCTTAATGTTTACTAAGCTAGATTCACTTATCCAAATATTACACTATATATAAATTTCCGTGCCAGTATCCCATGGGTCTTAGGTAGCTTAGTACTAAGTACCTCGCATTTAAACGCTACGTCTAGCCCCACGCTAACAGAAGTTGTGAGAAGGGAGGATGAAGAGGCTTTGGCCTGACTCGTGCCAGCAAATCAAAATCATCAAAGTTACTGCTAAACCTCGGTTCAAAAAGCTCTTTTTCTTTCCTTTATTGCTATTTGGTTGATTTAGCAAGTAGTTTAACTAAGTTTTGTGGCATGTTAATTTTTTCACACCTCTCGTTGGCATTCCCGATCTTGTCTTGAAGGAGGAGAAAGATTAGGCAATAGGACTCCCGCGTACGGATTCTTCTCTTCCTGAAACATATCAAGCCTAACAGCAATATACGCCATTATATTTCGATGAACTCCGCAATTACCTCTTATCATTTTTATAAACAAAAACTGTTTGAGTTTGTGGTCAATGCGACATCAAGGTCTTAAGACGGTATTTTATAGAATAGTATAGGCGATGTTCCAGCGAGTAACACTTGGTGTTTAAGCTTTGTTCCTCCTACTTAAGTTCTGCGCAGCTGTTATAGTTTTCCTGTTTTGAGCATTCCACAATTCCTGTGCTTTGTAGTGTCTGTATGATTAAAAATTGATCCTTGGTACCTCAGAGGACCAGGCGAAGGAACATTTGAAACACATCCTAAAGGAGCCAAGATGTTTAATGATGTAGGAAAATGCAACGCGATGTTTAGTTAGCTAATGCCAATCAATGTTTCTTCAAGCAGATTTCATAGCTAGAAGAGGTTTGTGTCTGCAGATCACCCCTGTGGTCACTAATTTGCTCCATACCTCTTCAGTGGCGGACGCGAGCGCTACGCCTATCTCTGGCAATCGGTGCCTGATCTTCTCCGCACCCCACCCGCCCAGCCATGCTTCCGTCACCCGTTTCGCATGAGCATCTAAATCGAAAGGGCTGCACAAGAAAATTTGCATCTTTATCGATGTTGTAATTGCAGGCAACCTGAGATAAGAATGTTTTTTAATTAGTTTCTTATAATTTGGAGTTATAATATTTTTCAGCATTACGTATTATTTCATACTGATTTTTATTGACCTTATGCTCAATGCCAATTTTTTTATGAATATCCGTAATATTGTTTATAGCTAGGACTGTGCTGGTCTGTAGAAACAGATAAGTCTCTAGAGGCAAGAGAGAGCAAAGACTTCTTCTCTCTTGCAAAGTTATTTTAAAGATTAATCACAGTGAACGTCCATCCCACTAAGAAAACCTCCTGTTTACAGTTGTATCCCAGGTCCACGCTGTCTGCGGGTTGTGGCCACAATACTGCCTTATATTAGAATGTTGGTTAGATCGCCAGCCTTCCTTATTATGACATGACCAATCAAAGGATCTTCATCACTTTATCTTCTGGAGGGTAGGTGGAAATCAGAGTTCAGGTAGGACAGGAATTAGACACAAAAAACTCAGACTCCACAATGTTAATTGGCCAAATGTCATGTAGCAGAAATCTAGAAGCAAAATATTTGATGAGAAAATGATATTAACGACAAATGAAACTGGTATTTTAAATCGAAGAACTGTTTTGTATGGACTGTATTCTGTTGGTTTTTTAATCTGTTAATTGTGACACATTTATAGTTAACCTGTAGTTATAATAAAAACATTAGGGTAGTTATAAAGCAACTCAAAGGCTCTATTCTGTTTAAATATAATTTTCGACATAACGACTGAAGAGCAATGATAGTCTGAACGCCCTTTGCTGGGTGTTTCACTGTCTGTTGAGCAGCTCCGGCCCCGGCTTTGACACCTCCTCAATTGCAGTACACAGGCTCTTGTGCCAAAGGAAGGATGTTCTAAAAAAAAAGTTTCAAAAACTGAAAATCCTTATTCATGTAAATAAATATGTTAAATATTTAATGGTTTAAATAATAAAATAAAAAGGAAATAAAATCAAATGAAAAAGAATCGGGTGTAAGATTACTTACGATCAGTAGCTCGCGATTTCAAGGTATGTGTTGATTTATTGACGAAGCTGAAGGTTGTCTTGTTTTTTTTACATGGGAGCATTCAATCTTATCCCTTGTGCATCATCACTCTAAATTGCCCACAGATAATAGCTCCTTCTTGCTCTTGACAGAGCCTCCTATCAGAAAGAGATACGGTTGAATAGATGGGTGCCATAAGGTGCTCCAAGCCCGCTTGCTGACGTTATTTGTATGTATTTCGCATGAGGAAGGGATTAAAAGAGAGGCAATCAAACGCTCAGAATAATTGCAGGAGAGTTAAGACCTTAATTGATGCGAGACGACTTTCACCGATTAGATGGGTCAGTTCATTTATTTTCAGCATCTATTAAGCACTTATTCAGTGTCTGATTGATGTATTATAACACACAATGTGCAAAGCACAAAAGCACTAAAAAGGTTTAAATCGCACTAATCAGGCAAGTAAACGAATAAAAGATGTGAGGTAGTAATCGCCTATAAGAGTAGAATAATAAATAATGAAAATCAAGTACATAATAATAAGATAAGTAATAATAATAATAGTCGATAATCAATAAGAATAGATGAGATAGATGAAGATAAATAATAAGATTAAGTGAAATAATATAATTAATGATAGATATGAACGAATGTCAGAAATAATAATAATAATAATATGTAAAGTAATAATCGAGATAAATTATTATTATTATATTATTAAATATTGGTTTTTATTATTATTATGAATATTAATTATATTGTTAAAATTATATTATTATTATTAATCTATTAGTTGATTGACGATTATTATTATTATGTATTAATTATTATTATATTTATTATGTATTGAATTATTATTATTATTTTATATTTTTTTTATTCATTATTAATTTTTTATATGATTAATTATTAGTATATATATTATTATTGATTTATTGGAACCTGTCCTCTATTGTTTAAAGTTAAATTAGGTTGGCCTTTTATTTTGAAATTATTTTTTAAAGTTAAAAATAGATTGGCCTTTTATTTTTGGATACCTAGTCCTGTTTATATTTATATAGTATATATATATTATATTATATATATATATATAGTATATTTTATATATATATATATATATATATATATATATATATATATATAATATATATAAGATCCAAAATATTTAGATAGAGCGCAAACGCAAATTATTTAGATAAAGCTCAAATTTGCGCTTTATGAGCTCTTAAAAAGTTGTTGGAGCGCAAATGCAAAAGCCGCCCATTTTTTAGAAATTTCGACGCAAGACGCAAAAAAACATTTTTTACCTTAAAGCGACAAAATGCGCATGGCTTTTGCGCTATTGATTTGCGCTTATGCCACCCACCCCTCTGATGATATATGAGATAGATATATAATATAGTATAATATATAATAATATATAATATAACATATAGTAATATATATAGTATATATATATATATATATAATATATATATATATATATATATACTATATATAATATATATAATATATATATATAATATATATATATATTATATATATTATTATATATATAATATATAATCTTGGACTCAAAAATGTCTGCAAGCACTTCAATAAGTCTCATTATGACTTTCGTGCCAGAAGTCAATACTCTTTTGAAAATGATAATGAAATTTTACATCGATAAATTGATTTATATTTTATACTTCAAATGAATATAAATTGTGAAAGTGAAGATAAATGAAATTATGTAACTGAAAACGTATTAAAAACAAATTCCAGTATTTTAGCTTACGGTGAAAAAGAAAAGATTTTAAAATATGATAATCCTATTCCAGACCTTGTCATAACTTCACAAGGAAAATCATTCGTTCGCAAATTCAACGTAAGTCAGTACGAGAAGCCACTTTGGCTAATCGGATATCTTTAAATGAAGATATTGCCTTACTGGCCGTGCATACTATTTAATAATGAATTAGGATTGTGGAACTCAAACCGATTTAACAATTTGAATAATATGCATAAGGCGATTAGAAGACTTGAAAATTCTATCAGTCACCTGGTTTCTGCAGTAAACTTAGCAAGATTTGGAAAATCAACAAGAATTGATTTCTCACTAATTAATCAGCATAAATTGAATGTGGAAATGCACAATGAAAAGGTGAATCGAAATAGAGGTGTTTTGAAAAGATTAATTAATGTAGTATGCTATTTAGGTGAGCAAGAACTAGCCTTTGGAGGTCATGACAAATCGCAAGATTTTGCAAATCGAGGTAATTACGTGGAATTGATACATTTAATTAAGAAATATGATCCTTTACTTGAATCTCATTTAGAGCAGTTTAATGTTTTTTCTGGCCTATCAAATGAAATTCAAAATGATCTTATTGTGTCGGAAAGGGTTTTTTAAATAAAATTAGGAATGAAATTAATGATTTTTGGTATGTGGATATTATTTTAGATGGAGCAACCGATGTTGAAACAACTTCTGTGTTTTCAAAAATGGTAAGATATGTGAATAAAAACGGTTCAATTTGCGAAAGATTTCTAGGTTTTACGAATGTTAGTACAGATCAAACTGCTTTTGGCATATCTTGAATTGCGTTTAATTTAGTAGACAACTTTAATATTTGTTTAAAACTCGTTTAACAATCTTATGACGGTGCAAGTGTGATGTCAAGTGAATTAAATCGGCTTCAGAAGAAAGTAAGAGAAAAGTTAACAAAAGCTTTATTCATTCATTGTATGTCACATAGATTGAATTTAATGTTTTCTCAATCCTCAACGAAGATCAATGAATGCAGTCAATTCTTTGCAAAACTTAAATCTTTCTCTTTATTCTTTTGAAAGTCAACAAAGCGTGTGTACCTTTTAGATACAGAGCTTATATATATATAATATATATATATATAGTATAGTATAAGAGTGCAGGACTGGTACATGGCTATGGTTGCTGGCTGGCAAGGCTGTAAGGTTATGCTGGCTGGCAAGCAGCAGCATGGGTTATAGGTGCTAAGATATATATATATATATATATATATAGCAGCAAGTATCCTCATCCCTAAAAAGGAAAGCCATAATAAAGAGTATTACGATATCGAAAATCGCAGAGCTCTGCTCGTGCAGCCCCGCAGAAAGGTCAAATGTGTTAGCTAAAAACCCAAAAAGATCGCGAAAGTTTCCACAAGTTTCTTTTTTTATCATGTTAATTTTTATATGCTAATTTTTTTTTAAATTTGTATTTTTTTTCGGGGCTTGAGCCGACGAGGGACAGAGGGGGACGAAGTCCTCGCCGAGGCCAAGAGCATCCTGACTCCCCTTCCACTTTTGCGATTTACCCTGAGCATCTTTAGTTTAAAAAAAAAAACTGCTACGGTTAATTTTGACGCATTATTGCCTTGAAATAATCGAAAAATCGATTACATTGTTCGTTCGATATATATCGGTTAACTCTTTTACGACGTGCCCTGGCGGGTATAAAGAGGGCGAGCGCAAAGAAGGGAGCAGCAGCAGCATATAGCAGCAGTGGGCAAGAGCAGCAAAGGCAGCAGCGTTGCTAAGGCAAGATATACATATAAGGTATATGGGCAGCAGTATATATATAAGTATATATATATATGTTATAAAAGGTATGACAAATCTTTAATCAATTAAATAGGGGCACGGCTCCCTGAAATTGGCTGAAAGACGATGGGGATGTTTTCGTAATTTCCCAAGAGGGGGCTATCATTTGGTGTACATTTCATGTACGCCGTTTACCCTGTAATGCTCCCCCCGGGAACCTATATTTCTATTGATATTTCCATGTACGTGCGTGAAAGCACATTATGCAAGCGTGATCATATTGTGATACACACGTCCCTACTAACCCATGCGTGCAGCGTAGCCGCACACATGGCTTACTTACTTACATGAGCTACTTATTTGAGCTACTTACTTAAATGAGCTACTTATATGTAAGTAGCACACCCCTACCCCCTTGTTCGCGTTAAGTACAGTATTAAGTACAGGATTAAGTACGCGTACTTAATGTTTCCGCCTTCGCGCATCTCCCAGTGTCCCCTTGCGGGGGACCGCGCCCGTCGGTTGGCCTGACCCGTCCGCCTCGACCGCCCGCGTGGCTCGAATACTCAGTGACGTCGCACGCGACGTCATACTAAAAATTATCCTATGTGGAATACGATTGAGTGCCTGTCGGGACTGAGATACGATCCTGCGACCGTTTAATCAAGACCTCGCGTCTTACTCCGTTGTGCTAACGGCCCATTATACGAGATTTAATCTTTAGGTCGGGCAGTTGTTTCATTGATGGAAATTTCGTCTATCATCACGTGATACTATCTAACACAATAATACGTAACAATGTATCAATGTATCATCAATATCAATAATATCAATAATAACAATATCAATAATAATATTTATTAAGTTATTATTATTAAGTTATTATTATATTACATATGTTATTATAGTTAGCAGCAGCAAGAAGATATATTACTATTATTTATTATTATTGTTGTTAGTTGTTATTGGCATTATTATTATTGCTGGGTTGGTTAAGGCGGCGGTTATTGCTATTGTTAGCAAGGGCGATATATATATTACTGGCTGGCTACTGCTGGCTAAGGCTATAACCATGCTGCAAAAGGCAACCTCATCAGAGGGGGCGGTGGGTGCCCCTCCCGCCGGCTCAGGACAGCACAGTTCATGAACCACCAATATATGTTATATAAACATTTATTTATATATAAATAGGAAGAAGAAGAAGAGTTGTAAGTAAATCTATATATATATATATATATATATGTTATATATATATAACTTATACATTTATGCATTGTTATTATAAAAAGTTATTATTATATATTATATATATATATGACAATATTTCTCAGCTCTTTTAATCGAACACCAATCTATGGAAGCGAGAAAAGGAGATAGTGAAAAGGAGATAGTGAAAAAGAAGATACAATAAAAGCAAAGATGAATCATGACGAAGAACCGTATCTTAAGAAGTTATTATCCGGTATCTTAACTGATAAAAAGAAGAAGAAAAAGAATCAAAAGAAAAAGAAAGAAGAAAAAGAAGAAGAAAGAAGAAAAAGAAGAAATGGAGAAAGATGAATCAGTTTAGCGCCGATCTTATCTTCATATTCCACTCGAAGTACCGTTAACCTATTTGCTTAAGTATGACACATGAGGCAAATTATACATGTGTGAGGCGTAGCCACACACATGATCTACTTTCATGAACGTTATTTTTCCCCTAACCCCCTTTGTTCCCGTTAAGTACACTTAGAAAGTGTACTTAATGTGTATCAAGTACACATAGCTGCTAACCCATGTGCGCGTCGAAGCCGATCACATGAACGTAGCTGTGCTCAGCGTTCATCATAAACATCTTAGAGTTCATCGTGAACCGTTCTATACTATGATGTCATCGCTTATTAGCAGCTCATCACTCAGCTTCGTTCATGATGAGTTCATCATGAACCGACCCTTGGTCGAGTACCTAGAGGTTGGGTGTTGCAAGACAATGTTGCATGCAATGTTGCAAATGTTGCAAAAGATTGGTTTGCAACATTTGCAACATTTTGCAACATTTTGCAACATTGGTTTTTTGGCCATTTCCGACGACGGGGAAGCGTTGGGGCTCACCCCCGAGGTCCCGACGCGCGCGCGAAAGCGCAGAGCCGCCGCGAAAGCGCGATATTACCGGACGAACGCGAAAATATCTCGCGGATTATGTGAATATTCCAATAAAAACACGTTTTTACTACCCCTAAGGGCGTAAAGGCGTTTGGCAAGCTGTGTGGTGAGGGGGTCCCCCACTCACCACCCCTGAGCGGCGAAACGTCTTTAAGTCTTTAAGTCTTTAAGTCCTCCCAGTACACATAATAATAATAATAATAATAATAATAATAATAATAATAATAATAATAATAATAAATAATAACGGGTGCCGATTGAGGTAGTGTTGGTATATATATATATATATAATATATATATATATATATACATATATAGAAAGAGCAGGTATATATATATATATATATATATATAATATATATGGCGTGTGTGTGTGTGTGTGTGTGTGTAAATAACCCTAACATCACCAACAACGCGATCGGGGAACAACAAACAACAACAACAACAACAATATTGATACCAACGCTATCACCAACAACCGACTGCTTCTCATGTAGACTCTCTTTCTTATTCGGAATATAAAGCAGCAGCAGTAAGTAAGGCAGCAAGGCGCAGTTATGGGTTGTATATATATATATATATATATAGTATATGGATATATATATATATATATATATATGTTATATATATATATATATATATAAAGAAGATGAAAAAGAAGAAGTCTCACTGGGGATGCATCGGTGCTTAACACGATTATATATGTTTTCAGTACTCGTTAATGAGTCTGAGGCCCCACTTAATGGGTCCCTAGCTGAATGACAAAGGATGATGATGTAAAAATGGGGGTATAGAGCTGAAAAGAGATAAGAGATGTGGAGGTACCCTCGCACCAAAAACTTTACATTCGACTTACTTATCAACTGCTACGCAAAGATGTATGTAGCATAAGTCGTTACACATAGATTCTATATTTTACTTATTAAAACTAATGTTTTCATTAGTTAATGTTTTTGAAAAACATTTTGTTTTTCAAAGAAAAAGTTGGCAAATTTTCAATAAAAACAATGTTTCGCTGACCCTAAACTAGCTTTACGTACTGTTTATGCCCCCCATTTTCATGAAAATAACTTTGTAATAGTAATAAAGATTCTTATTACCTAACAGCAGGATACTGGAAACAGAAGTAAATACTTTCTGTATCTTCTCATAATGTATGTTACATAAGCCATTATGCCTGAATTGGTTCAGAGTTCAAATAACAGTTGTAGCAGTAGTAGTAGTAGTAGTAGTAGTAGTAGTAGTAGTAGTAGTAGTAGTAGTAGTAGTAGTAGTAGTAGTAGTAGTGGTAGTAGTGGAAACATTGAATGATATTTGTTGTTAATAAATATATCTCTCAGCATTATTCAAACGTATACATTTATATATTCGTTTTTCTATGCTTTCGTAAACTTCTGACATAAAATAAATATATGTAAGAGATATAGTGGATGCGGTACCCATATATAACAGGGCGAAGAGCAGCGGGAAGGGAGAAGATATACTGTTGGCTGGTTGTTGCCATACATGGTTACATATGCTGGCTATATATACATATATACATATATATATAAAGATATAATTCAAATAAGTTAACAAAACACGGAACCTGCAAATCCAGCGCGTAAAGCAGTAGCAGGTTGTAATATATATATTGTTATTGGTACATGGTTATTGGTTATTATATGGTTGGCGTTATTATGCTATTGTTAATATTGTTACGTTATATATATACATATATGTTTATTGGCTGCAGTTATGGTTATTATTATTGGCTGGCTGGCTGGGCTAGCGCTGGCTGATATTAATACACATGCTATATAGTGACAACGACTTTGAAATAAACACGTTACGGAGAATGAGTCATAATAATAAAAATAATAATAATAATAATAATAATAATAATAATAATAATAATAACAATAATAATAATAATAATAATAATAATAATAATAATAATAATAATAATAATAATAATAATGAAGCTGCTTACAAGTTACCATCAGCATTCAGCTTCGTTCAACAAGTATTAGTTGTAGTAGAAGTAGTAATAGTGGTAGTAGTGGTAATAGTATTTTGGCATCTATATGCTGCGCATAAACTATTATATATCACAGTTAAATAATTTGTTTAAAATTTTCCATCACACAGCAGCGTACGGATGAAAAATAGATTAAAACTAATATTAACTCGTATCAGCGAAGGATTGTATGATAAGATGTACATATACAAAGATAGCTGAAGAAGAATAAGAAGAAGAAGAAGAAGAATAAGAAGAAGAAGAAGAAGAAGAAGAAGAAGAAGAAGAAGAAGAAGAAGAAGAAGAAGAAGAAGAAGAAGAAGAAAAAGAAGAAGAATACATCAGACCTGAAGCGAATAATAGTTAAGTCTAAATACTTTTCTGGTAGTAGTAGTAGTAGTAGTAGTAGTAGTAGTAGTAGTAGTAGTAGTAGTAGTAGTAGTAGTAGTGGTAGTAGTAGTAGTAGAATCACAGTGAAGGTTCACATTATAAGCGGTATATGTGCAAAGATAGCTAAAGAAGAAGAAGAAGAAGAAGAAGAAGAAGAATAAGAATAAGAAGAAGAATAAGAATAAGAATACATCATGACCTCAAGCGTATAATAGTTACAACTCTGGTAGCTGTAGTAGTAGTAGTAGTAGTAGTAGTAGTAGTAGTAGTAGTAGTAGTAGTAGTATGGCTGGTAGTAGTAGTGAAGGTTGTCGTGATAAGCGGTATATGTGCAAAGATAGCTAAAAAAGAAGAATAAGAAGGAGAAGAAGAAGAATAAGAAGAATAAGAAGAAGAATATGGAGAAGAATAAGAAGGAGAATACACCGTGACCTCATTCGTATAATAGTTATAAACTAGTAGTAGTAGTAGTAGTAGTAGTAGTAGTAGTAGTAGTAGTAGTAGTAGAAACTTATTATTTTTAAATATATCACCACCTTGCTATTTCAGTATACATTTATATTCGCAGCACATTACTTGTTTTAAACACGGATTTAAATTGTAACATTAATAGTAATATTAATAATGAGACACAAAGTTTTCAGCAGTGTCGAACCAACAAAAGTTAAGTTAAACTAATTTATATCGTTTCAGTGAATGTCATCCTCCCCTGTGATTGGTTCATTTCTTCCAATCACAGCGATAAGCTTTGACTTTTTAAATTTGTAGTATCTTATATCTTTAATCTTATAAAAGATCATAAGTATTTAGTCTTTAGATGTGGCGGGCGGTTGTGCTCTCACGTACATCATGATCCGTTCTAACATATATACCGCCATACAAGATATTATTCAGGGTAATCAAGATCCCGGGGAGCAGTGTCTCGTTCATATATAAAAGAAATTCTAATGGCTTCGAATATTTTACAGGATCTCATCACTCGGCATATTCTAGTGGCAAGCGTGTGTTTATGAGTGCCGAAGAATTACTTTGTATATGTAAACATGCTAAAGATTGGTATATGTTAAACTATAATTCAATAGAGGTTTTAAATCAACCTGAAACAGTCATTAGTAGAAGCAATGGTAAACAGCTCACTTTAGCTTTTTCCAAATATCTAAATACTTTCAGTATGGAAATTAGAATATGGCGGATGTGTAGTGAAACGGGTGTATATGAACCTACATCTTACGGATTCTATGTTAACGGTCTACCACAGATAAAATATCTGTCTGAGGTGCGTAAGAGAATATTAATGCATTTGAAGAAAACGGAAATACTGACTAATTATGTTACTGTAGCGCATTATATGTTGTATCAGGAATATTACGCATTTAAAAAATGTTAACAGACGATCATGAAACTATTATTAATCAGTTCTTGGCTTCAATGGATGTGCAAAAATTTATAAGGTCGTTTAGAGAACATTGGCTAGGATCTATTTATACCGATGATCCAGCCTCAAAACAGACTAAGGTATCGGCTAGAGAACTTTTTACATATGTGCTAGGGGATGGTGTTGAGGAAGTGAAAAAATATTTGAGGGACAATGATATAAACGATTAAGGAATATTTGTAAAGATTTAGAGCTGCTTAAACCCAAAAGTCCCTCATAATATAAGGAAAGGGAGCAGCAGCAGCAAGGGTTGCTGCTGCTGGTTGGTTGGCTATTACATATAGCACAGCGAAGGAAGAAGGCTATATTGCTGGTTGGCTGCTGCGTTGGCATGGTTGCTGGCATATACATATATATATATATATATATATATTATTATATATATTATATATATATATATATATATATATATATATACATAATAAGTAAGGTATGTAATAGGTGCTATATATGGCTGGTTGCTGGCGTTGCTATTATATTATGGCTGGCTACAATCGTGGGTCAACCACCTATTATTGATATATTAATATTATTATTAAAAATAACATTATTATTATTATTATTTTTTTCCGCAATTACCATTATTATTATTATTATTATTATTATTATTATTATTATTATTATTATTATTATTATTATTATTATTATTATTATTATTATTATTATTATTATTATTATTATTATTATTATTATTATTAAAAATTCTTGGTCTCAGGGTTCTTATCACGTTCTGCGTGTAAGATAGCTTCCATTATCGATTTTGGGATGTAGGCCTGTAGCGTAAATGTTTGTTGTGTCAGTCGTAATCTTATTTAATTTCTTAAGAGATAAATTCCACCAATGCGTTGGTGATTATATGTTTCTTCAGTAAGCCCATTCTCACTGTGCCTTAACCATGTCGTCGATCACCGTCTCTAAACTCGTTGATGATATCTTTACGAAAACCATACGTCATCCAATGTGCGACGTGACTATAATATTTAGACGCAGACCTGATGGCGAACGATACATCGTCTGTGTTCCAGCTTACAAGACAACCGATCGTCCATTATTCGTATCTGTAGAACAATTCACCAAGATCATCGAGTGTATAGAAACATGGATAAAGGCTAAGTGTACATGTACTAATATGGATAATCCGTGCATAATATCCACGAGTGGTGCGGGTGTGAACGGTCTTAAAAGAATCGCGGTTACTTTCTCATTATGGGACAATATTGAAAGAGTCGACATTCGTAACTATTGGAAGCCTACCATGAATGGTGCATTTTTGTGGACGTGTATAGGTTTCTCTGTCAGCTCAGTCGAAAGTATTAAAGGTCTGGTTAAAATGAATGAAGAATTAACAGCTCATTTTGACGATGCTATATGAGCTCGAAGAATTTCAATACACTTGCGCTTCAATAAAGTAATGTAGGCTATATTATTGCTGCAAAATATGGATAACTCAAATATTACTGAAAAACATCGACACGTGTTAACAACGAACAACTTAACCGAGTTTACTCCTCTTTGGAATGAACGAGTGGATGTTAAAGATCCCGAATATGTAGCGAAATGGTTTAACGTGTCAGCTAGTATGTACATAACTACTATAGGGTTGGAAACGCTCGAGAGGTATATAGAATCTGCTCAGTTTCAACTTCATCCCGCGCTCTCTATATATATATTAATATATGTATATATATATAAGAGAAGCAGAAGATATATATATATATATACTATGTATATATATATATATTGATATATATATATATATTGGTTATATATATATATATGCTACATATATATATATATACATATCGAAATTCCTTAAAGCAAAGTGTAGTACCCTATATTCATATAAGATATATATAGCGAGGTTAAGGCGTATATATTATTATTATTATTGTTATGATAATTATTATTGCCTATTCATATTATGATATATTATTATTATTAAGAAGAAGAAGAGTTATTGTTATTATTATTAGTTATTATATATATATATATATATATATATTATTATTATTATTATTACTAAATTACGTCTATTCTCAAAGCTCATTTCGATTTTGTAATACCGATATGTAACAATATATATTCCATATATATATATATATATATATATGTTGTTATTATTATATATATATATATATGTTGTTGTATTATATATATATATATATGTATATATATAAACTTTATTTATTTCTAAGTTGTTGTTACTGTAACACTTATATCTCCATAGTATATATATATATATATATATATATATATTATTTATTATTATTATTATTATATTAATATTATTATTATATTGTATATATATATTATATTATTATTATTAAGAGTTAATATTATTATATATTATTATTATATTATTAAAAAATATTTAGTCCAAAGTTGTTAGCAAAGTGTACTTATGATAAATAATCCCAGGGCGACGCCCTAATATATAAATGAGAAGAGCAGAGCAGGTATATATATATATATATATATATATATATATATATATATATATATATATATATAATAATGAAAATAAACATTTCAGTAAAAGTTATATATATGAAACTTTTTTATTATATCCCTGTGATTTTTCCATGTTTTGTACTTATAACTCTTATCAAACAATCCTTCACTGTGATTGGATGACATGAACCAATCACGGTAGACGATGTTATTCACTGATACGAATTAAGATTAGTTTTAAGCTAGTTTTCAGTGATTCGAAGTTGTTTCAGTGGAAAACTTTTATTATATGTTACAATTTAACTCAGTATTTAAAGCTTAGTGAAAATATAAAATGCATACGATTGAATCGAATTGGGTGATATATTTAATAGTAATAAGTTTCTACTACTACTACTACTACTACTACTACTACTACTACTACTACTACTACTACTACTACTACTACTACCATTACAACTATTACTGTGACTACTACTATTACTGCTACTAGCACTGCCACTGGTACCACTACTACTGCTACTAGTATCCATACTCTTCAAATGCTCAACTGTTAATGTTACATCCCATGTTTAATAAACAAAAATTGATGTTGTGACAGTAAAGACGTAAAGACGTAAAGACGTAAAGACGTAAAGACGTAAGGACGTAAAGACGTTGCGCACAGAGGGGTGGTGTGGGGGGACCCATCATCACGCAGCTTGCGCAACGTCTTTACGTCCTTAGGGGTAGTAAAAACACGTTTTTACGGAAATCCCTAAAGACGTAAAAGACGTGGAAGACGTAAAGACGTGTCGCCAGGAGGAGGGTGAGGGACCTCCCGGACGCAACGCTCCTTTACGCTTTCAAGGTCACTAAAACACGTATGGCTATATAGCAGCATTTAGTGATAGCAGTTGAGCAGCGCGTTAAGGGCATATATATGTTGGTTGCTATATATATATATGGCATACATATGGGCATATATATATATATATATATATATATATCCCTTTACAATATCAAACTTTTTCAATTAATCTAGTATAGATAATAGTTTACATCATCGATGACGTCTGATTTTGAAATAGCTGATAGCGAACGAAGTCCTCGCTTCTCTTCTTTCCTTCCTTCTTTCTTCTTCTGCTCTTTCTTCTCACCTTACCTGCGGTTATGAAGACGTACCAACGAACATCTCTTTACGGGCTGCTGATCATCCGCGACGGCAGTTGGCTGGCATCGCCGTGTCGGCAAGCGCCTGGGCAGCCAGCCCACGGTGCCGACCGTGGCTGCAGGCGGGCATCAGCAGCGTTAAGGTTGGCATGGCTGGCTGGGCCATATATATGCTTGGCAACATTTGGCTAACATATACGTTGTATGAGCGTATGGTTGTTGCTGCTATTGCTGGATATACATGTATACTGCTGGTTGCTGGTGCTGAGAGGCTAGAGAAGAAGGGTTGTTGGCTATTGTTGCTAGATACTACATGGTGGCATGGTTGTTATTACTGGCTGCTAAGGTTGGCTGGGAGCAGCAGCAGCGAAGGGAGCAAGCAAAGAGCACGCCACTGGAAGAGCATGCTGCTGCGCTGCTGGCTGGTTGCTGGCAGCTGCTACTGCCGCGAGCGGGCTGGCTATGGCTGGCTGGCTGCTGCTGGCTGCTGCTGGCTGTTGCTGGTTACATGCGTTGCTATGCTGGCTATTACTATGCTGGCTATTGCCATGGCTGGCTGGCTATTATGGCTATATATCAACATTTCATAATATATACATGTATATTATTATTATTATTATTATTGGTTAATATTGCTAGATATTACTATGTATATATACAGCAGCATAGCAAAGATATAGGCAGCTGGGTAAAGCAGTTGGCTATATGTTAAGTTATATATACATATACATATATAGCATATATATATATATATAAAGTTATATATTATTAATATATTATATGTTATATATATTATATAATCTTGAATGGAACTCTACATTTGTTTTTAAAAATAAGATAGACGATTTAGTCCAGGAAAGTTGTAATGTCAAACTTTTATTGTCTTTTCCAAAATTAAAAAAGTTTGTGATAAAGCACTAAATAACAGGAAAGGTATCCTTCTAAAGAACTAGATAAGAAGAAGGAACAATCCCGAGGAGTGCTCGGAATCGATTGTGGACCTGTTATCCTGATAATTTAAAATTGTGAATTGATTTTCCGTAAAAGAAGAAACAGGTTACCTAACTAGTATATGACTGAGACACGAGTCAATTTTGGATGAACAGTTAAATTTATTCTGTAATAATAATATGAAAGGGAATTGATGACCAAGTTAGAGTTGACTACTAAAATTTGGATACGTGATTAGGTATCTAGTTAATTAATGAACCAAAGTGTAAGTTATTCCCTGTTTTTGTGATTTACTATTTAAGAGTGTTCTCTTAAATCTCGAAATTTTAAATATTATTTGATATGACTCAAAGAGAAAGCGAGTTAACTTTTAATAATTATTGACATTGCGTAAAACTTGAAATTATAACTATTTTTGTAGTCTGTAGATTTGAGAATAATTCAAATAAAGATTTCCAATAGATAAATAAAGTTTTAACGGGGTAAATTTTTAAAGAAAAAGTAAGTTAAGTTTTATAATAGAAAGTAAAGGTATATGAACGTAGAATAAAGGTAAGGTAGTATAGAGAGATAGAATATAATATGAATGTTTATACAGTATAAACAAAGGTAAGAATATGAAAATAGAGATCTGTGGTCTGCAAGTGAATGGTCTGTAGTAAGAATGTTAGTAGGAATATATGAGACTGGGTAGGGTTGAACAAACAAGCAATATAGCTAACTGGTAACAGAAACAAGACATG
>JABUQX010123077.1:0-22500 GCA_015478945.1 Trachelipus rathkii
TTGAATAAATTTTGTGTTTTTTGTGTGAAATGCAAGTAGACTATAAGCACATTCCCACTCAGCTCGTGAGAATAACAAAGTCGTAAGTAAAATGTGACTTAACGTGTTTTTAGATTGGGTTTTAGTGAGGAATACGAAGATGTGGAAAATTTTAATAGCTGTTTATAGTCTTTGGTAGGTATAAATATTATGTTGGGCTTTTTGAGGACCTATGTCTTTTCTCTTAATATATACATGTTTGAATGAAAATAGGTTAAAAATCTTTGGTATCTGAATTGGTAGAGTTTTTTGAAATTCAAAATATAAAATGTCTGTAGCTCGTGAAATACAAGTCGTAGAAAGTTATCTGGAACTTTTTTAGATTGGGTGTTTAAGTGAGGAAACGATGGTGACTTCGGATTTTTAATTACAGCTGTTATATTTTTGGAGTAAATGGTTCTTAATTCATTTAGATAACAATATTAGAAATAAAACTTTGATAAATTTAGAGTTTTCTGAATTCAAACATAATTAAATTGCATGTATAAACGGTGTAATACATAAGTCGTAAAACCAACATACCAACGTTCTCTATAGATATTTGGGTTTTAAGTGAGGAAATACGATCATAGGTTTACTCGGATATTTTTATAGCTGACTTCAGCGGAACCCTGTCCATATAAGGGTTCTATATTATCATTTAGATAAAATACAATAATTTGGATAATAATATTATTTAGTTTTTATTTGAAAATTCAAACATATTAACATATGCTCCATACTCGTGAAATACATAGTGCTCGTAATGAAAAGTATTCCTGGAAACTTTTTTAGATTGGGTTTATTATTTAGTAGAGGAAACGTATGGTGACTTACGGTAATTAATTTTATAGCTGTTAATTAGTTTTTTAGGAATAGACGAAGTAATTAGCCATTTAGATAACATTGAACCTTTATGAAAACATAGATTTTTTATGTATTTTGAAATTCATAAACAATTAAAATGTATCCATCAGGCTCGTGAAATACAAGGTCGAATGATAGAATAAAGTGATGGAACGTTTTTTAAGGATTGTGGTTTTGGGTGACTGGAATAATGCGGAAATGTCACTCGTGTGTGTGTGTTGGGATTATGTAAACGCTGTTATATTTCATTTTGGTGAGCTAAAGGTTTCCTAGTCATCTTAGCACATTATAAAATTATTAAAATTAAATGAAATAATTTTGAGGTTTTTCTTGTAAATTCAACATATCATAAGATTTGATTATGTAGACTCGTAGAGTTGTAACATTAGTCGTAGAAAAGTATCTGGAAATTCATTTTTTAGATTGGGATATTAAGTGAGGATATCGAAATGGATAGATTTTCGGATTTTTTAATAGCTGTTATATGTAATATTCATGGAGTAAATGGCTTTTTATTCTATTTCTAGATAAAATAGGGCATATAATTCTGATAATTTAGGTTTCTTTTGAATTCAAACTATAATTGTCCATAGTCAGTGAAATACTCTCATAAGTCGTAGATAAAGTGAACTGGGACGTTTTTCTAATTAGATTGGGTTTAAGTGATAGGAAATACGAAGGTACTTCGGATTTTTATAGCTGTTATAGTTTTGGAGTAAAAGGTTCTTTAATTCATTAGATAAAAATTCTAAATATTTGATAACTTTAGGTTTTTTGTAAATTCAAACTTAAATGTCCCATTTAGATAGTGAAGAAATACAAGTTGTAGAATAAGTGCACATGGGAAAACGTTTAGATTCTGGAGTTTTAAGTTTGAGGGATACGAAGGTCACTTCGGATTTGTTATATAGTGTTATTGTTTTAGGGTAAAAGGTTCTTAATTCATTAGATAAAAATTTCTAAAAATTTGATAAAAATTTGTTTTGGTTTTTTTGAAATTCAACATACTAAATGTCCATAACTCGTATAATACAAGTCGTAGAAAAGTATATGGATGGAACTATTTTAGATTGGGTTTTAAGTGAGGAAAAGATGGTCGACCTTGAGATTTTTAGAGTAGCTGTTCATAGAAGTAAAAATAAAGTTTTGCGAAGTAAAGAGATATACTTAATTTCATATTAGATATTCAAAGTTTATAAATATTAAAATATTGAACAATCAGGTCTTTTGAATTAATTATACATAATAAAATGTCCATAGCACCTTGAAATACAAGTCGTAGAAAAGTATCTGGAACTTTTTAGATTGGGGTTTTAAGTGAGGAAACGATGGTGACTTCGGATTTTTAATAGCTTATATAGTTTTGGAGTAAAAGTTCTTAATTCATTTAATTTCCTCTAAAATATATGGAGATTAAAATTTAGGTTCTTTGATATATATTCAATACATTAAAATGTCCTATAGCTCTGATGAAATACATAAGCGTAGAAAGTGACTGAGGTAACTGTTTTTTAGTGATTTGGGTTTATATAAGTGGGAAAACTCCGATGGTGGAACTTCGGATTTTTTAATAGCTTGTTATATATGTTTTGGAAGTTTTCTTTTCTTATAATATATATTAGTATAAAAATATAAAAATTTGATAATTATTGTTTTTTTGAAATTTCACAACTAATATAAATGCTCCTCAATAGCTCCGTGAAATACACGTCGTAGAAAAGTGACTGGAACGTTTTTATAGATTGGGTTTTAAGTGAGGAAATACTTTAAGGTACCTGCGGATTTTATATATAGCTGTTATAATGTTTATTAGTAGTAAAAAAGGTTCATTAATTCATATTAGATAAAAAATTATTTAAAATTTGTAATAAAGTTATTTAAAAGTTGAATTTCAAACATAATATTTCTATCTAATGAATCCATTAATAGTCGTGAAATACATAGTCGTAGAATAGATGACTGGAAACGTTTAATAGAATAATGCGTTTATTATAAGTGAGGAATACGATGTTGATTTTATTATCGGATTTTTATAATAGCTGTTATAGTTTTTGGAGTAAAAGGTTCTTAAATTAATTTTGATAAAAATATTAAAATTTTGATAATTTAAGGTTTTTTGAATTTCATAACATATAAATGTCCATAGCTCGTGAATACAAGTCGTAGAAAGTGCTGGGAAACGTTTTTAAGATTGGGTTTTACAGTGAGGAATCGAAGGTCACTATCGGATTTTTAAATAGCTCTGTTATAAGGTTTTGGAGTAAAAGGTTCTTAATTCTTTTAGATAAATAACACTAAAATTTGGAATTAAATTTAAGGTTTTTTTGAAATTCAAATCATATAAATGTCCATGGACTCTCGTTGAAATACAATAGTCGTGTAGAAAAAGTGACTGGGATACGTTATTTAGATTGCGGTTTTAAGTGAGGAATACGATAAGGTCACTTCGGATTTTAATAGCTGTTAGTTATATGTTTTGGAGTAATATAATGCTCATAAATAACATATTTAGATAAAAATTATATAATTTCGTTCGGAAATTTGGTTTTTTTGATAAATAATTCCAAACATATAAATAGTCCTATAAAGCTTACGTGAAATATCAAGTCGTGTAAATATAGTAACTGGAACGTTTTTAGATTTGGGTTTTAAGTGAGGAAAACGATGGTCAATTCGCATATATGACTATGTATGTATATATTACTATCGGATTTTATAGGCTGTTATGTTTTGGAGTAAAAAAGTGATATTTAATTCATTTAGATAAAAATTTAAAATTTGATATCAAATTTTGGTTTTTTTGAAATTCAACATATAAATGTCCAAGCTCGTGAAATACAATTCGTAGAAAAGTATTACTGTGGATACTTTTATTTAAGATTGGGTTTTTAGTGAGTGAAACTGATGGTGATTATCGGATTTTTAATAGTCTAGTTTATTTTTGGAGTAAAAGTGTTCTTATTATCAGGTATTCGATAAATTCTTAAATTGTGATAATTATATATGGTATTTTTGAATTCAAACATAAAATTCGATAGCTCGTGAATACAAGTCGTAGAAAAGTACTTGGACGTTTTTAGATTGGGTTTTAAGTTGAAGGAATTACGAAGGTCACGCTCGATTTTTTTAATTAGGCTGTTTAGTTTTAGTCGTAAAAAGGTTCTAATTCATTTAGATTAAAATTCTATTCTAGAATAATCTTTCTTGTTTAAATTTTGTTCGTTTATTGATTATTTCCAGTGGCAAACATATAAATGTCATAGCTCCGTGAAATACAAGTCGTAGAAAAGTAACTGGAACGTTTGATTGGGTTTTAAGCCTGAGGAATACGATGGTGACCTCCGATTTTTAATAGCTGTGTACTAGCTGTAATGCGAGTAATACAGGTAGCTATATAATCATTATGTTCAAAATGTGAAGAGCTATATATTGATAAATTGTGGGTTTTAACCTTGTTATCAGAAATAACATAATATAATGATCCATAGTTCGTAGAAATACAAGTCGTTTATCGAAATAGTGAACTGGTGCATCGTTTTTAGTATATGGTTTTACAGTGAGATGCAACGATATTAGACTTACAGGATTCTCTTTTAACTATAGCTGTTTAATTATTCGTTTCTGGAGTAACATAGTGAGTTCTTTACATATTCATTTAGATAATTTAACATTTATACTAAAAATTATTTTTAATTTTTATCTCTTTGATAAATTCAAAACATAAATAAAATTGTTACATAGTCTCGTAAAATCATACTAAGTCGTATGAAAAGTTTGACTGGCAATCGTTTTAGTCATTGGGTTTTATAAGTGAGGAATGAAAGGTTACCTCGGATTTTTAATAGCTGTTATAGTTTTTCAGGAGTAAAAAGGTTCTTATTCATTTAGATAAAAATATTAAAATTTGATAAATTTTGGTTTATTTGAAATTCAAACCTATAATGCTCCATAGCCTCGTGAAATATAAGTCGCTATAGAAAGTGACTGGATTTACCGTTTTCTTTATTCTTAGCTTACTCCCGTGTCTTTACAGACTGCGCATATATCAAGCAGTCCCCTACAGTATATATATATATATATAAAGTCTGTTATAAAGTTTTATATAGGAGATACATTGAAAACAATACTATTTCCTCTCTATATATCAAAAATCTATATACCAATATTAATATTAAAAAATTATTGATAAATTTATTCACACATTTGAGATTTATATCGTTGATAATTGTAAACAAATTTAACATTATAAAATAGATCTCAGATAATGCTCGTTTGAAAATAAGTATACTTAAAAATAAGTTTGATAGCAATAAAAAGAGTAGACTAGGGAAGATTGTCTGTTTAAGATAGTTTGAGAGATTTTATAAGATGAAGATGGAAATAAGAAGTATATAGCATATGACACTATCGGATTTTCTGATATTGGCTGTATCAATCAATCGTAATTTAGCAGAGTAATGAGTGTCTATAATATCATATATATAATTATATATATGAGTGATATATAGGTATATATATTTATAGAAATCATAGAGTATATTAAGAGATAGATAAAATAAGAGATAGATAGATAGTTGAATAGAAGATATATATAGATATAGGGGATTATATAATAAAGTGGGAATACAAATTTACGAGATCATTCCTCAGTGATATTAACATATATGATGGTATAATAGCTGTTTATGAGGTGTATAGAGAGAATTAGAGATATATATAGAATATATATATATGATATAAGATTTTAAAATAGATATATGATAGTTATAGATATATATATATAGATATATTATATATAGAATGTCCCCACTAGCTCGTGAAATAGCCAAGTCGTTGAGAAAAGTAAACTGGACGTTCTTTTAGGGACTATTGTGGTATCATATATATATATAGATGATAGAGACATAAATAAATCTTCAAAAATAATTAGATAGATAGTTAGAGATAGATATAATAGATAATAGATGGAAATAGATAGAATATATATAGATAGATATATATATTTGATATAGATATAGAGATATATAGAGATAATAGATATAATTTAAGGTCAAAATGACTCAGAGATAGATATAGAAGATATATGAGATAGTATATATAGATAATGGGTTTTAAGTTGAGGATAACGATATGGTGATTTGCGATTTTTAATATAGCTGTTATTAGGTTTTGGAGTAATATGGAGAGTTTATATATATAGTATAGATATATATATATAGATAGAGAATATATAGATATATATATATATGATAAATAATATATATATACCATATAGATATAGAGATATATAGATATAGATAAAGATAGATAGATAGATTTTATAGATATGAGATATATATAGATGAGAGTTAGATAGATATAAATAGAGATATAGATAATAATATTAGTAATTTATAGATGTAAGATATATAGAGCTAATTAATAGATATGATTATCATACTTAGAGTATTTAGATAATAAGATATATATATATTATATGATTATATATATTGTTATATATATGAGATATCCATAATGATAATATCCGCAGAGATAGAACAAGAGATAAAATAGATAGAGATATATATAGAATATAGAGATATTAAGATGAAATTGAATACAAATAGAATATATTATATATAGAGATATAAACTGCTGTTATTGGAGTAAAAGAAGGTTGCTTAATTCATGTATAGATAATATATATATATAGATAGATATGAGCTTTTTTGAAATTCACCACTATGTATAATATATGAAGTCTCGATAGAATAGACATAGATGATGTTACGTGGAATATATATATAGATATAGAGGATAGATATATAGATAGGAAAAAGATAGAAGAATATAGATAGAATAGAATAAAGACAGAGACAGAGAAGTGGAAGCCGTGACGAGAGAAGTTACTAGAAAGATATAGATAGAGAGAAAGAGATATATATAATAGGAGATAGATATATAGAGCATGCCCGAGAGATAGAGATAGATATAAGAAGATATATATGGAGATATATGAGATATATATATTAGATAGGATAATAGATAAAGAGATAATGATAGTATTATATGTATTATAATATTATAGATATATTTATTAATGGAGAGATAGTAGAATAGAGAGTAGAGATAAGTCGTCCGAAGATGACATATCTAAGTTGCATATAGAGATGTAGATATAGTATAGATAGACGATAAGAGAAGAGATAGATATTAATTCAATAGCTGTTTGTAGGGTTATCGTTGGACCGCCGTAGAGGATATGTCTATAGATATAACTATCAGTACATATAGATTATAGATATATCTACATCGCGCTCTTGAATTATGTTTATATAACATATAGATAGATAGATATACAGATAGAATATAAATCGTCAGAAAGTATATGGACATGTTTATAGACTTGGCGATATATGTAGTGCAGTGAGAGATAGAGATATACAGCGAGAATGCCGTCGGATTGTTATCAGCTGTTATAGGTAATTGGAGTAGATGGATTATATATAGATGATATATAGATAGAGATATATATATATGCGTAAGATGGATAGAGATAGATATATATATAGATATAGATAATATATAGATAGATAGATAGATGATACCGCTACGTAGCACAGTCCGATGTGACCTGGCAGCGTAGCATGTAGTCGATAATGAGGATTATAATAGAGTGGTAGGGATGGATAGAGAAGATAGATATATATAGTAGATAGCTGTTATAAGTATATATAGTTCGAGGTAAAAGGTTATATAAATGTCATATTTGATACATAATTAAATTACATTATATAGATATATATATATATATATATAGATATATAATAACCTATATATTCATTGATCCATTAACGCTCGTAGCAAATACAAGATGATATATAATAGATAGTTTGTATATTTAGACTTATAGAGGATATATATTATAGATGAGGAAAGATGGTGATTATTGGTGGGTGATGATATCTTTTATGTAAATTTCTAAACAATTTAGGCAAGGTTACATCATATATATATAGAATAATATAATATATTCTTGATAAAATCTTAGAAGTTTTTTAGAAATAAGGAATATAATATATATTATTATAGATATAGATATGATAGAAAAGTTGATAGAATAGAGAGAATATAGATATATATTTATAGATATATAGGGATATATATAGAATAGAGAGATGTAGATAGATATTATATATGTATTATGGATATTTCCGGAGTTAACAGGTATCTTTATTCAAGATATATCGATAAAATATATATAAAATTTTGAATAAATTATTGTTATTATTTAGATAAATTAATATATAGATATATCAGTGTAAATAACATAGTCGTTAGATAAGTTAGTGACCTGGATAAATCAGTTTTTATTAGATACTGGGTTTATTAAAGTATGAAGGAATTACTTACTCAGAAGGTACTTATCGATATTTTTTTTAATATAGCCTGTTATAGTTTTAAGAGAGATAGATATATATATATCTACTGTAATAATTTATATATATATATATATATAGAGGATTATATATGTGGATATATACAATATTATACATATATAATAGTCCATATTTATAGGCTATCGTTGAATAATATCATATATGTTGTGATGCTGACTGGATAGATATATAGATATAGATGATAATTATAAGATGAGAGACTCGATAGTGATAGATATATATTAAATAATGTGGTATATATTATGTTATTTGGAGTGTAAATTAGAGTTTCATTAAATTCATTATTAGAATCTATCATTCTATCCATATATAGATCAAACATTCGGTAGTCTTACTTTGATTAATCTTCAAACATATAAATAGTCTAAGATAGATATAATATAACCTACCTAATATACAAAATACAAACAGTAAGAAGCCATATGGGCATCTAGATTGAAATCGTGGAGATATATTTTCAAATATAAACATTAAAGATAAAACCAACTGCATCATTCGTCTTAATAATATATTACAGATTATTAATTTTTTGATTGTCTCATAAATATATGACATATATAGAGAGGAAAATATGTCATAAGAAGGATAGAATAAGAAAGAAGATATAATAAGAATATAAGGATATATAAGAAGAATAAATAACTACCTACCCACCTCACCTCACCAATATTCCTCATCATTTGATCGATTTAATAAGAAAGATTCACTCAATAATATATAGATAAAGAAATAGAAAATTATACACAATACATAGATATATATTATAATAATACATTTTGATAATATAATAACACATACTCACATCATTCAACTCACGCACTGGTTGTTAAAAATTAACACAATTGTATGGGTTATTAAAATCTCAATTTATGTATATTATAATTAAAACACTCTAACTAAGATATTGTTTATTTGATGTAATAATATAAACTATCGTATAGATAATATATAAGATAGATATATAGAATAAAATAATATATATATATATAAATAGATGCATTTACGGAATAAGAATATAACGAGTAATAGTTTAATAAGATAGAGATATAGAGTGACATTATTACCGCAAAAGATAATTAATATGGATAAGGAATGTATTAGTCCCATTATAGGAGAATATAATAATAAGAATAGATAAGAGAGATATAGGATATATTCGAAGGTTATAACTATGTAATACAAGGATATAGAATATATAGATATAATAAGATATATATAGATATGATATATATATATATAGTTAGGAGATAAAAATCAATATATAGATATATATTCATAATTAAATAGATATAAAATAGAATATAAAATAATAAGTTAGAAAACATTATATAGAGATAAATGATAGAGATATTTGAAGATAAATATACCATGAAATAGATATAGTAATATATATTAATAGATATAGATATATAGGAGATTCGTGAGAGACAATATCAATTGATTATATATATAGATATATATATGAGAATTAATATATACACATAAATATGAATATACAAAAAAAAAGTTGTATAAGACCTCAAGTCGTTTTTTATACGGGAGGATGCTATATAATAAAATATAATATACTATATCACATAGTAAATATATAACATATATTATAGATTATGTTCCAACGTACGTTTTCTTTAGCAGAATATCTATGTACAAAGGAAACAGAAAAAGAATTGAGAATATAATAAAAAGTAATAATAAATATAAATATCACGTCGACGAATAACCGCCCGAATAGCGTACACAACAGAATAGAGAGACAATAATTACATCCGCTTCCCATGATCATTTATAAAATATATAGAAGATATTCTTGATTATATAATAGAGATAGAATAGATATCGGTCATACTATCATAATAATAACCTTATCTATATGTTATCAATTATATATAATATATGTATTATTACCAAAGAAGAAGAGATATTTATTTAAATTTCCCGACGCGCTTATCAATTTAGTGACTAGATAATATTATAAAACAAGAAAAAAAAAAACAAAAAAAAAAAAAAAAAAGAGATCCGATTAGGAGAAAATAAATCAAAACGTGATAATAGATAATGTTCTCGTTCAGTGGTCACATATATATAAGATAGATACTAATACTGAATAAGATAGAATATATATAGAAAATAATACACACACACAAGGTCAACCCCAAACGTAAAGTAGCCGGGAGTTAAAGAATCCTTCATTTACTAGCAATGTTATCTTTATCAGGTCAAAATGAAGAAACGGAGGCGAAACAGATTATCAAGCAGGATATAAACTTATTTCGTAGCAATGGACTTCAACAAACAGCATGATTTACTGTTATTTTTTTGAGCTAATGCTGATAACCTAGCTCTGTTATAATATAAAATTAACTTATAAATATAATTTTCGTATATATTGTACATGTATAATTATTGTAAAAAACGTTTATATAAATTATTTATTTATTATATTTCTATTTACTTAGTAATGACAATGTTTTATTTTTCAAACACATTCAAGCAAATATATAATGTAGAGTATTATATATAAATATAATGTATATATGACGGTATATATACAAATAAATACTCACTTTCCACATAAAAAATATAATTAATAATAATATATATATTATAATAAATAATACATATATAAATTGTTAAGGTTTATTGATTTATATTAACATTTCAAATTTATTTTCAGTAATTTATACTTATATACTCACCCATTATATACTAACACTATATAAATAAGTACCTTCCTCCCCTTAGCAGGCCTCGCTACCCCTATTACCTATAATAGGCGGTGAAGGACCTTTATTCATTCCTACGGTGTTAACTTAATATTATATATCTCGCCTTATTTATTAAGATTATTAGTATATTATGACTATATCGTGTTATATTATATTATTATTATACATCCAGCCATTTTATTAAACTGTATATTTATGGGATTATTTATATAATATAATATTATTTAATACCATATACATTATATTTATATATATATAGATATACAGAATATATATATATAATATACTATTTTAATTAGTATTTATATTATATATATATATCAAGTTACTATTAAAATATATATTGGGTAATTATATATATATATATTATTTCTAAATATTTATTTACCAGTATATGCATATAGGTGATATAATATTATATGTATAGCCAGTAGTAACTGATAATATATATTATATATATATATATATGAAATATATATAATGATTATTATTATTAGTATATGGATGAATATTATATATATATAGACCGTAATATAAATATTTAGCAGTGATCGCTATTATATATATCTATATACGTATAATAATAAAATTAAATATTAATTATAATACGTATAATATATATATATTATATATATATAAACTTATAGCCGTTATATATATATATTAGTTATAAATAGATATATATATTTGTAATATTATCAATATTATTAATATAATATATTATAATATATATATTATATATTATAATATTATATATTATATATTAATTATAATTATCTATATTAATTATACTTATATTATAATTATAGCTATACTATATATATATAATATATATATATATATTATAAATATATATCATTATATATATATATTAATATTATTATTAGTATATATTATCTCTATATATTATATATTACTATATATATATAATATTAAATATTTATATATTAAATTATATATAGTAGTGATGTATTTATATATTATATATATATCTCATACTACCGGACTATAAATCTAGGTTGTGTTTACGGTATAAGTATATACAAATATTATGATTCATTAATAGTGATATATATACTACTATTATTTTTAATAAATATACAACTTTATTAGGTTTTTAAAAGAAGAAAACAATATAGTATATTAGTAATATATATATTTATATATATATTAATATATATATATAAATATATATAATATATATATATATTATATATATTACGTAATATATAATATATATAAATTATCTCTATAATATATTAATAATTTATATATAATTGGTAAAAATTTTCTTTTTTCATTTCCAATTAATTTATAAAGGAATAGGATTTTAAAGTTACTCTTAAATTTAAAGCCTTTGGTAATAACTATTATATTTCCATTTGGCTCATCATATTAGACGTTTTATTTTATTGTCTTCATTTGATAATTATTGAAATTTTGCTATGATAATGATATGTACAAAATCTCGTATTATTGAAAGAATACCTTTAAGACTTATTGGAATCCACAGAATTACGATCTTAAAATCAATGCATTTTTTCTTACTAAAGTCATTTATTTATTTTTAATATTCAGGAATTCGAATGACTCAAACACTTGCTGATGAAATATTTTGGACGCCATCTTTTTTTTTTTAAGGTAAGATTTAAGCCATTAAATGCTTATTTATATATATTGAGTTATTTATATGGTGCTTTTATAGATATTCTTTAATATTAAATATCAATGTATATAATTCTTGAAATATTAGAATCACTCTATTTATTTCTTCAAATGAACTATTGGTAGAATATGTTTAACATAATTGTAGTACCTAGGCGATAAATCTAGTTTATCCCTTAGTTTCTGAATAGGAAAAGAGTGTCTAGATTTACTCATGTGAGAGTAATTTCTGATGATTAAATAATGGTCATTGAGCAAGCAGTTCTTTATTTTTAATAAGTTTGCAATTAGCACTTCTTCAGCGAATAAATGAGGCACTAGATTTTAGGACGGGGAGAAGAAAGCAGCTAGGGTGGATCTCTAGCTCTTCTCACTGGCAACTGTAGTCTAACTACCTTAGAGAATCATTAGTTTCTCAGCCAAACCTTACTTTAGTTAACTGGGTGGTTACCAAGGGTGGCAGTGCTTTCGGTGGTGACCGAGGTTCTGTTTATTGGACGGTGGTACCGTTCCCACACTCACTTCGAGTTTCCCTAGAGCCTTTCGGTGGAGACCGGGGTTCGACCCCATCTGTTCGGTGGAGACCGCAGGTGGGCCCCTTTAGAACGGGTGGGACCGAATACGACCGAGCCTTTATGCTCATCCCAGTCGGATTCGGCGGAGACCGGTTCGGCGGGCAGTTCCTTTGGTGGAGACCTAGGTTCTGTTATTGGACGGTGGTACCGTTTCCCAAACTCACTTGGAGTTTCCCCAGAGGCTTTCGGTGGAGACCGGGGTTCGAACCCATTGTTCTGCTGGAGACGCAGTGGGCCCCATTTTGAAACGTGTGGAGCGCGTTCGTCGTAGCCTTAGTCCATACCCAGATCGATTCCGGTTGGAGACCGGCTTAACGGCGGCCAGTTCCTTTGGTGGAGACATAGGTTTCTGTTTATTGGAATCGGTTGTCTGGTTCCCAAACTCCCCTTTCGATTTCCTTAAGCCTTTCAGTGGAGACCCGGGGTTCGAATCCATCTGTTCGGTGGAGACCGCAAGTGCCCTTTTAAGACGGTGGGACCGTCGATCGAGCCTTTAAGCTTCATCCCCAGTCGGATTCGCTGGTGGAGAACTCTACGCTTTCGCGGCAGTTCCTTTGTGGTGGGACAAACTAGGTTCTTAATTAATGGACGGGTGGTTAACACAGGCGAGTTACCAAGCTCCACTCAGTTTCCCTAGAGCCTTTCGGAGACCGGGGTTAATCGACGCATCTGTTCGGTTGGAGACGGCAGTGGCTCCCTCTAAGACAGTGGTAACTGTCACTGACTAAACCTTCCCTTGCAGTAGATGTTAACATGTGTATTAGGACCTAACACGCTTACTCCGAAACTACCACGCCTACTTCAAGTAACTACGCTACCATAGAATTTTATGTATTGCTTTAATAATTACGCTACCATTTTGTGTCAAAGAAATATATATAAAAGTCTTGTAATAAAGAGTTATTCTTAATCCTGTCACCTGAAGATTGTCTTGTTAACTGTGAACGTAACTAATAGTCCTTGTCGGAACTAACTAATAGTCCTTTTACATTGGTGGTAGCGGTGGGACGTAACTAATAGTCTTTTTACATTGGTGGCATAGCGGCTAGACAAGTACACAATAATTAGCTTTGCTAAAACAGGTGACAGGAAGTTAACAATAAATGTCATTAGTACTAAGTAACGATAATAGTAAATTTCAATTGTTAAATTTGCATTAAACTTGCTTAAACAAAAATGTTGCTGAATCAGAAATTAATATCGATCTTTCAAAGAAAAGTATTAATAATAATAATAATAATAAAAATCGTAATCCTGATTAAAGCAAATAATGATGGTAAGCTTATTAATGAACTTAACAAAAATGAAGCCCTACTAAAGGCATTAGTTTACAGTCACATAAGACAGCTTAAAATTGTCCATATTGAAAAGAGAAATATAGAATTTGTTTTTCTAAATGAAACAGAACCCTTTCAAGGTAGGAAAAGAAAACGTAAGAAAAAGAGATTAGCTCAGATAAATAATAGTAGTAATGCTAACAAGAAGGGTTATAATGATGAAGAGAATAAAGTTAATTAAGAGGTTTGTTAAGTTAAACGTTTTTTTTTTTTTATTTTTTCGCTATATTTCGTACATGATGATAAATTGAAAGCTAGGAAAAAAAGAATAACTGTTCGATTATACGCGATTGATGATCCAATAACGATAACAATATTTAGGGGCAATATTATATTATTCATAATGCTCATGACAGTAATAGTAATGATAAGGATAATAATTGTAAGATTAACAATACAAATGATTGTAGTGATGATAATGATATTATTTATAGCGGTAATATTAACCCTTTGAGTGCCGTGAGCGACTAAAGTCAACGGATTTTTTTTATGTCTTGAGTGCCGGAAATCGACTTTTGTCCAGTCGCTATAAAAATTGTTTCCTTGGATGCCAAAATGTTCTCGAGTCACTTTCAGACGAAAAAGTTTCCATATGCCTACCTTTTTTATTATTTTATTGCATTATTGGCCTCCCCTTGTTATTGCTTCAGTTGCCCAAATGTTATATGGAGTGAGATTTGCTTACATTTCTCTTCATTGTAAAAAGTATATATATATATATATTAATATTATATAATATATATTATATATATATATATATATAATATATATATATAATTATATTAATATAATTATATATATTATATTCTATTCTATTATATATTTTAGTAATATATATTATATATATAAGGATGGACTTTTCTTTTTGACTTGCGTATAAATTCAGCTCCCGCTGATTCTTTTCCGTGCGTGTACCTACTCTTACACCAATATTGGGTAAAAGAGATGGAAAAAATAATATATCTATTAATATATAATTATTACGTATAAATATATCATATTATATTATATATATAATATATATTATATTAATATATATATATTTATTATACCTATATTATATTATATATACCCAACCATCGAAAATAATGACAATATTATATAGAATATATAAATTTAATCATTAATTTCTTATTCCTTTCTTAGTTCCAATTTTCCTATAGCCATTTATTTTATTACTACATAGAGGAATTTTATTTTTTATTAAGAATATTAAGTATACTATAAAAAATATTAAATTATCCTAAAACTAATGGAAAAAGAAAAATTCTTCATTTTTTATGGGCAAACTGCATTATTTTGGGAACCAATGTTTCCCGACCCCTCGGCACTCAATTAGGGTTAATGAATATAAGCGTCGGTAGTGGTAAAAAATGTTGATAGTTTTTCTTTCTTATCTTTACTTAGAGATTTACAAATATTTAACATAAATGAACGACAGTAAAACTCCGAAAATAGTTTTTCCTTTTTAAGTCTTTATCAGAACATTAAATAAATATGAATGAGTATTTGATATTAGTAGTATATTGGCAATATTGATATTGAATAAAGGTCGATAAAAACAGTAGTAGATAAGAAAAGATAAGAAAAGTAGAGTTATGATAAAGACAGTAACTTGTATTATATGACAGCACTGAAATCATTTAATCTGTAAAATATATTATTAAATAACTCTTCTGGCCATACCTCCTCTTTCCCTTTGAATAGTTGTATATATGTTTTTTTTATCGTGCTTTATTTAGCGTTTTTTAGTGGATGTATAAGTAAATTTTTGTAAAATGCTAAATGATTAACTTTTATGTTTCAATTACATTCTAGGCTTAAAAGAAGTATGCAAACTATTGCTTAGTTTATAAAGAAGTTTAGATGTTGAAAGTGTATTTATAAAAAGTAATAACCCGTAACTTGTTTAATTATGATGCAAAACCTTTTACCAGTGACTTTTTTTTTGTGATTAAAGAATTAACTTATTTCGTTTGCATATGGAAGGTTAAAGAACAGATTTGAGAGGAGATAGAGAGATTTCACTGAGAGATTGATTGCAGCGCAAGGGAAATGATGAATTATTTTGTTTTTAATATTTTGCCAAATTTGTTGATACTACGAAGACCATAAGTTAATGAAGTAATGAAGTAGAATATTGAAGTTCTCTTTTTTAGGTTGTTTAAGCTTTAAGTAATGAAGGTTCTAGAATAAACAGTTGATTTAGATATGAAGATGTTGAATTTAGTTTTGGCTGTTGCAACAGAGGTTTATTTATAGGAGGAGCCGTAATAAGTTGCCTTCTTTGGTTTGCCTTGCGGTTGACATGGTTTTGTCAAAATATCCTTACCGGTTAAATCCAAAATGGTTAGATTCTTTAGGGAACGCCATTGTAAGGCCGCTGAAAAGAACTAGAATGGTGAGTGAAGCGCTTATCTCACGCATTCTACTTCGGGGCAGGTGATTTTTTTTTTACTGTTGAATAATGATTGAACTAATTAAAGGTCTTAAGAGAATAGTTTTTTAAAAAAGAAATTAAACCTATAACTAATTATCTCTTGATTACAAACTTCAAAAGATTTAACTGAATTTAAAAATAAGGTTTAATATTTTGATCCATCTCAATCTCCTCTAAAAGTTTCAACAATTGCTTTTAAAAGCTTCTCCAAGTCGTAACAATCCATCGTTAACCTACCTTTTCTCGCACATACCTGTTAGTATTATCCATTGCATCATCGTATCGTTGTTCAATCAGAAAGTCCCTATTTATTTCACTCTTTGCAGTATTGCCTCCACTGGAGATTCACCTTTCGTGCTATCCACAGGCACTAAACCGAAGCAATCTTCACTAACGATATATGCGAGTGTCTCCACATTTCTATTAATATATATCCTCTTATGTTGCCATTGCTTTTTTTTATTATTCATTTAAATTAAAATTAAGAGATTTAAAATACAAAAAATTTTGATAGCTTAAATAAATTCGCGGGGTGAGGTTCAGACGCCCTCAACCCTCCCTGGTTATTGCCATAGTGTTATAATATATATATATATAATTCTATATAATAATATATATATATATACTATATATATTAATATATATTGTACTATAATATAATAAATTTAAAATTAAATACTTTTAAATTAAAAAAATAAATTTAATATATAAATTAACTATATATATATATATATATATACTATAGTAATATATAGTATATATATATATATATATATACTATAATATATATAAATATATATACTATATATAAACTATTATAATATATAATATCACTACTACGAGTAGAGTATTGATAGATAGATTAGATAGATGAAGATTAGATTAGATAGACTAGATAGATAGATTGGACAGATAAGATCGATAAAGATTAAAATTCCTTTGTAAGAGCAATTTTGCTTAACATTCTCAACAACAAAAGAAGGAAAATGATTTCTTTTTCCTTTTTATAAATAAAAACTCTATTTAAAGATTTACCAAAAGTTTGTGTTTTCAACAATAGTGACAATCGAGTTAACATAACCTTCAAATTATGTGCAACCACTTAGGTGATTCTCAAACATCCAGTCGCTACCTCCAAAAGTTCGGCTACGCCTCCACACCAAGCCAATTCCACATTAATTTGTTGAAAAACAGTTGAGATTCTTGCTTTTAATTCAGCCAATGTCTGTTATCCGTCCGCGTGGGGTAGATGTAACAAATATATAATATATATATTATAGTATTATATATAATATATATATATAATAAGTATTATACATACTGTAGATATGATAGTATATATATATAGCTATATATACTTATATATATACTTATATATATATATCTATACTATATATATCATTTTATATTAGTATAGTACTATATATATATATATAATATATATATTAATTAGTAATTTAATAAAATCTAGTTGCAATATTATACATCATTATATATATAGTACTATTATATATATAATATAATAATATATATATATTACTATATATATAATATATGTATTACGTTATAGTAGTATTAGTTAGCTTAAGTAGTGAGTATATAGTATACAAATATAGTATATACGTACTAACTACTATAGTACTAGTCACGGTATACTTACTGAGTGTGACTATTAGTAGTAGTATTATAGGTATTATATATGATAGGTATTGTATCGAATAGCTGAGTATACGTATCCGATACTATATGCCGTACTATAGGTATACGTACTATAGTACTAGTATATACGTAGTTGATATACGCTAGTACGTATATGAGTATATATCTATAAGTATATATAATGATATATATACCTATATATATATATATATAGTATATATATATTATATATATATCAATAATATATATATGTATATATTATATTGTACAGTACTTAGTGAATGCAGCAGATGTCATTTATTTCGCATCCGCGAGGATGCGGATGCGGATGCGATGTTTGATTTTGACATATCGCTGGATGCGATGCGGATAGTTTGAATACTATACTTATATATATATATACTATACATACTATATATATACATTACCTATATAGTTATATATATATATATATATATATTATATATATACTATATCCAGAGTTTTAGCTAACACAATCTATTAATATATGTTATCGCAGCGGTGCGGGACGGGGAACGCCGCAACACACAATGCAACCCTCACCAGCCTCTTCCCCCAACCTGAACGACCTTAAAATGAAGTAGACGATTGTTACAAATGGAGTTATATACTTTTTGCAATAGCATTGAAATTCAAATATAGGCAAGGTTGTGCTTGAGAAACAATCAATTTTTCTGCCTTTTCTCCTGAGAACTTTTGATATTCTCTTCAATCATTGATAAATCCTCCTTTGACAGCTCTGTATCAAGGGCCAAAGGTATTGTCTTCGCAAGTTACCTTAAGCGTGGGGGAAACATTTTGGCTAAGCTTTCCACCAACTGATAGGATGATCATTTGTATCTAGTCGTTTTTCCACTTGTGATAGTTTTCCATCATTTGCACTAACACCTCTTTTGGTAGTCGCGCTTGTGTTTCCTTCAAAATGTACTCGGAACTGTAGAAATCTCTTCCAGTGGAATATGGTTAATTTGAATTTACTTGCAGAAAGATATAAGATTCTGTTTATTTTCGTTTTTTCCTTTAAATAGAAGAGCGAATTAAACAATACTATTCGGATTGAAAAGTTCTTTCAAATTGCCATCACAAAGTGGACGAACTTTAACTTGTTCTAATATTGTGTTAGCAAAAAAAACTTGCCTTTAATAACGGGAATAAAAAGTTGCACATAAGGTATGGTCATGTAAATTTCGCACAGAACCCAAAGCGCTGTTTTCTAAGCTCTAAGTTTTATTACATCTTTGTCATTCTTTTGACGATCCAGTCATTGTTCATTGAGATGGGAAGATTCTTCCTGATATTTTGAGCAGTGATAAAGTATTCGACATTGGAAGACAAGAAAGACTGTAGAGACGCTCGATTTTTTTTTGCAACCCTAATCGTCAAGTGACTGTGTTTGACTCAAAATTTTCAGAAACCTTAAATGCTGGTGAGATCATGAGGTGATCAGTTATTAATTAACACGATCAATTAACTACACTGATCTTTTAATACAAAGCCTTTGCATGTTCAAGAACTTCCTGCTTAAAGTTTTTTAAATTGATAAAAATTCTTTATCAAATCTGCGCAATAAATACCAGCGCAACATCCGCAGGGCAACGCGCGGATGCGGATCTTGCGGATGCCGGATCTTAATAACATGTGCGGATGCGGATGCGGATGTTACCTGGATCACTAATACTATATCTACCCTATATATATATATATATATATAGACTATATAGTATATATATATATATATATATTATATATATATATAGTATATAATGTATGAATATATATAATAATACTATATATAACTATATATTATAATATATATATATTATAATATATATATATAAATTATATACTATATACGTAGTATATAACTATAATTTATCTAATAGTATATATATATTATATATAATTAATATATAATGTCCAATTTCACACAGTGTATTTTATTTATACAATACATACCTATACTATATATATATACTATACTATATATATAAAGTAGTATATATAGTATATATATAAGATATAATACAATAAATATAGTATTATATATATTATAACTATAGAAATATATATATAAAGCTACTACTAATATACTATATATATATATTATTTATATAATATATATATACTATATATATAATAATCATAATATAACTAGTTATATATATATATATAGTATATATATATAATTATATATATATATATATATATATAATATAGTATACATATTATGGTGTGGTGTGTGGTGTGTGTGTTGTGCGTGGTGTGTGTGTGTGTGTGTAATTGTGTATGTGTGTTACGTACGAAAAGTAGTGTGCCATAGTGTGGGATTTAGATCTGCTCCGTTTTATAAATGGTTTGCTTTAACTATACGTACGAAATGTTTCGTTCACTTTGCCACAACGAAATGAAGCGTTCGTTCAACTCAATATGAACGAATGACGGTTCCTCCTCAAATCTCTCTCTCTTCTCTCTTCTCTCTGCTCTTATCTCTCTCGTCTCTCTCTCTCTTTCTCTCTTCTCTCTCTCATTCTCTCATCCCTCTCTCGTCTCTCTCTCTCCTCTTCCTCGTCTCTCTCTCTCTCCTCTCTTCTCTCCCTCTCCTGCCTCTTGTAAATATATAGTAGTATATATATATATATAGCTATATATACTAGTATACTATACTAGTATATATTATATATTTATATATATGGATCTATAATATATATATATATATATAAATGCTATATATATCTTAGGTATAATATATATATATATCATTATAAATATTAATATACTTTATATAGCATATGATATTTGTAATCGGTCACCGTAAGTGAGTTTGAAACCCTACTACCGCTCTGCGATGGATAGCTTCCAAAGACAGTTTTAACTCTTGACCCGAAAGCCACGATGAGGTCTAAAAAAAACGGGGAAACCATTCAAGTTTAGCCTCTGAAAGCTTAAGCTTCCCAAGAATTACTTAGTGTTGCCCCCTGACCCGAGTGTGTGGCGGGGAGGCCGTCGGAGGTTAGGTGTCCAAGACCCGCCTCACTCCTCTTGGAGAAGCTAAAGCCCTTCAGAGGTAAAAATGATGGGTTTCTTTTAGCTCATCGTTTGGTCAAGAGGTAACAACCCTGGAGTACCATCTCAAAGGGTAAGGGTTCAAACACTTAGGACCATTACAAATACACAAATAATTGTTGCGTTTATTGCACAAAAATCTTTGATACTATAATATACTATACTAATATATATATATAATATTATAGTATACTATGATATATATAAATATAATATATATATATATATATATAATGATATATATATATATATAAAATACTATATACTATAATATATATATATATATATAAATATATATATATATATATATTTATATATATATAATATATACTATAATATATACTATAAATATAACTATATATATATATATAATATATATGTATATATATATCATATATATAGTATATATTATATATATATATACTATATAAAATATACTTTATATATATAATACCACTATATATATATTATATATAATATATATATATATATATATTATATATATATAATATATACTATACTTATATATATACTTAAATATATTATAATATACTATATATTAGAATTTACATACTATAGATATATATGATATATTATATAGTTACTTATATATATATGGCGACTATATAATAATATACTGTACTAGTATATAATATATAATTCAAGGTATATATAATATACTACTAGTAT
>JABUQX010123078.1:0-10644 GCA_015478945.1 Trachelipus rathkii
TCTGAGAGTTTTACCCCTGAGTTTTCGAGTTGTTAGTGCAAGTGTTTCTACTACCAGACCACGATGAGCTAAAACGACTCCAACTTTAGGAGAATACTCTCCTCTCAGAAGGAAGGAGGTAGTCAGTGACCTTTGACCGAGTGTCCCCGCTCACACTCGACCTTAGGGACATACACGAATCCAGTCAGAGAGAGAGAGAGAGAGAGAGAGAGAGAGAGAGAGAGAGAGAGAGAGAGAGAGAGAGAGAGAGAGAGAGAGAGAGAGAGAGAGAGAGAGAGAGAGAGAGAGAGAGAGAGAGAGACAGACAGATACAGAGAGAGAGAGAGAGAGAGAGAGAGAGAGAGAGAGAGAGAGAGAGAGAGAGAGAGAGAGAGAGAGAGAGAGGATGTAGATTATCAACATTAAACTGCTAACGCTCTCGCAGTTTAATAACACTTAAGAAGAGTTTAATAATATCAATACACTATTAAACTACGAGACCGTTAGCAGTTTTAAAATGTTGATGATACTCTCTCTCTCGCTCTCTCTCTCTCGCTCTCTCTCTCTCTCTCTCTCTCTCAATATTCGGTTACCCACTCCTAAATTCAATCATCCTTTGACCATAGTGTGTGAGCGGGGATGCCTGTCAAGGGTGAGTGGCACCTTCCTTCTGATAAGATTATTCTTCAAAGATGGAGGCTCTTTCTGCTCATCGTGTCTGGTGAAGACACTTACATATACAACACAGAGCTCGGATTCGAAACCCACAAGGAGAGATTAATAAAATCTATATATTATTAAATCATGTCCGTTAGTATATATATACATATACACCGTATATACATATATTCTATCATTGTTATATTTATTATTATATTTTTCTTATATATTATTATTTTTATTATCATTATTATTATTATTATTATTATTATTATTATGATCAACATTATTATTATTATTTTTGTATTAAGAAAGGGAAGTACAAATAGAGCATATTATATATATATATATTATTATATATATATATGTATATATATTATTATTACATATTTCATATTATTATATATTATATATATATATATATATTATTATTATTATTATATATATATATATATATATATATTTATATATTATTAATTTATTTACATAAGTTATGCATCGCACATACATCTATTTTATATATATATATATATATATATATATAGTCCGATAACTAAGAAATGAGAACCGGTCCATTTATAAAGGAATTTATATCTTGCATGCCGTTAACTCCTTATATTTTTGATAGTTAAAACCATAATTCGTTTTCTTTAATCACACTAGTTTCAACCATTTTCTTACCATTAGTTAGGTAAGTTTTTAGTATTTATATGGATAAGCTTTAACTTCATTATTTCAGCTCTAGCAATTTATAGGAAACATTCTTAAGTATTGTGATGTTAAGTACATTGTAAGATACAATTTTGATTCCTAAACTTTTCTTCTAAAAATATTTTTTCAAAATAATTTTTTGTTAAAAATATTGTATCAAAATCGCAGAAAATATAATTTTCGAGATGATATTTAGGGTGAAAATAATTTATTTAAAGTTTGAGATTTTTAACAGCTATAATAATGATTTAATTCCAAAAAAAAATTGATCTATTAACTTTTTTCTACAGTGTTCAAAAATGACCCCTTGAAATAATTGCCAATTTTGGAGCTCAATTTCTCTGTTAGGCAAATATATAAAAATCTGAAATTCACACACATGAGTGTAAGTAAAAGTAACGCCATGTAAAATAATGAGCTGAGGACTCAAGAGGTTTATTTAAGAGATACAGCCTTACAAATGTCATAAAAAAAATCGATATTTTTCATACATTTCTTTGAACTAATTACTTGTCGTAATGCATATTTTTCAACTTAACCATAGCAATACTCATGACTTAAAATGTAAACATTCATCACATAGTTACATGGAATCACTGAAAATGGGCTAAGAAAATTTAGACTTTTAGTGTAAGGTTTAGGTTTTTGAAAGGAAAATTTGTGATAGTGAAATTTGGAGATAATTTCATTAACATACATCAGATCTATATAAAATAAAAATCAAAAGGCATTATTAGGCGTGTTATAAGACTTCAATTTCCGACACTTTTCTAGTGGCAATTGAGTGCCAAACAATGAATACAACTTCCACTATATAAAAAAATCTATCTCAAAAAGATTGGTTATCAGTAAAAAGTTTATGTTTAAGAAGGGAGAAAATGTTATAGGTGTTTGTTTGTTTTTAGCGAAATTTCTCTGAAAATAACTGAAATAATGAAGTTTTCCGACACTTTTTCAGAAAAAAACCGTCTAAAACAACAACAAAAAAAACTAACTTTCTTTTTATCTAATTCCGATATTGCTTAGAAGAGGGATAAAAATAACATTTTTACCTAGAACATATATATCTCTGTTTTAATTTTTTTATATATTGGCAGTTGGCACTCAATTGGCATTAGGAAACAAAAAGTTAGAGACATAAAAATGCTCGAAACCGAGATTTTGAAATTTCTAAATAATGCCTTATTCTTTTTGTTTCATATAATTCGGGTTAAAATTAATGAAATTTATTCGACTGACTTTTTTACGACGTCAGAACTGTCGAGTTTTATTCTCTCTCGTATAGAAGGGGCATAACATTGTAACAGATACTAAGAAAAGTCACTGTGTGTAACTTCACTATCATTGTTAACGTGTGTGAAAATATCTTAACATTATAATCATAAATAATCCAATAATTACAGGCCAGACGATACTTATGTATTACGCGCACATTTAAAAGAAATTTCAAACTCTAAATGAAAGTTGCTTCTCCCTAAGAAATTCATGCATAGAAAAACTGCTTTCAAGCCGATTTTAGTATAGCTACAAATATTTGAACTATCTCAATAATTTCTTGTTGATACGTGGGCATGATTGTGATGCGAAGCAGCAAAGTAGCAGTTTTCTGTACCACCAACAGTAATTCGTTACCCTTTAGCACAATCCTATATACTTTAAGAGAGTTTGCCTAAAGAATGCCAAGAAGCTGAGAGTAATCGGAAGTTAAAAGCTAACACGTCCATAATGCCCCAAAATTTGCAAACCCCAGTCCTATTAAATAATGCACACCTGGTACTGAGTAGATTAAGGAGTTGTGAACAGAATTATTTTTGTTGTTGATTCTTCAAACTATCACATGAATGAAAGGTTGAACTAGGTGATTCCAATATAGAATATACGCATAATGTTATATGTTGGAACCACTTGTTACATCTTTCGTTTGGGGTCCGGGACAGTCAAGAAAAAGTATGTTATTGCGATATATATATACTAATATATAGTATAGTATAGGTATATATATTATATATATATTATATGAACTAGATTATTATTGAGCTATACTTTTTTAACATCTCATTAAGAGCGTTTGAAAGTGTAACCAGAAACGTATAATTCTAACATGAAAATAAAGTAATTTACATTAGTAGAAATATTATAGTATAAATAGATACTGAGAGAAGAAAGGAGAGAGAGAGAGAGAAGAGAGAGAGGAGAGAGAGAGACTCATTATACAGACTTGCATATATATAATAAGAGACTCATATACAGACTTGCATATATATAATAGATACATGCATAGAACAGTTTAGTAATTTCTGAGCATTGCGTTCCTGCGACTAGCAACACGAAAGCAAGGAAAGTTAAGCCTTGATTTGTGAGTTTTAGTTAAAGGGAAAGAGAATGGAATGTACTCTTCCTTGTCAAAGATATTCACATCGGTTATGAGGCTGCATATTCTGAGGAACCTTTGCCGTTAAAGCAACCATTATTTCAGTAGAAATCAAAATACCGCATCAAATCTGACCAGTTAGCAGCATCAAAATGCCAAGAAAGTTTCTTCACTGCACTGACGACGGGAAGCCCCTCCTGAGAAAATCACACTGATAAAAGAGGAGTACAAAAACAATGAAACAAGAGAACAAGGGAACAATAGAACAAGAGAATAGGAGAACAAGAAAAGAAAAAAAGAAAACAAGAGAACAAGATAGCATGCAAAAAAGAGAACAGGAAATCAGGAGGACAGGAGAAAAAGAAATCAAGAAAACAAGAGCGCAGGAGAACAAGAGAACAAGATAACAAGAGAAAAGAGAACAAGAGAACATGAGAACAAAAAAAAAAGAAAACAAGAGAACAAGATAGCATGCGAACAATTGAACAACAGAACAGGAGAACAGGAGGGCAGGATAACAGGAGAACAAGAAAACAAGAGAGCAGGAGAACAAAAGAACAAGAGAACAAGAGAAAAGAGAACAAGGAAACAGGAGAGCAAGAAAACAAGAAAACAAGAGAACAAGGAAACAAGAAAACAAGAGAACAGGCGAACAAGTGAACAAAACAAGAAATCAAGAAAACAAGAGAACAAGGAACAAGATAACAGGTTAACAAGAGAATAGGCTAACAGGAGAACAGGAAAACAGGAAAACAGGGTACATATATAAGAATATGATTTAAGGTAGGGCTACGGAGGATGTAAAATTTTTATCGTTTTCAAATCTTGCTCCGGATACGGATTCATCATTTAAATTTACTCGTCAATGGCTATTCCGGCTTCGATATTTTGGAACGGACCCCTGCTCCATTTGACGTTAATAAATCATAATCTATTTTTTTTATTAGAATGAGAAAGGTGATAAGTACTAACTCCTTAATTTTGACTTACATTTACTAATTAGCAAAATAGTTTGTCAAATTTTTTTGTCCCGCATAAAACTTGAAACCGAGCTCCACCACAAAATCTTTTTGCTTTCGCTTCACTCTAAAGTCTAAACCTTGTAATCTTCGTAGACTGTGGATACCCAGTCTATTATAGTCTCAGCATGCCGCTGATTGGATGAGACCCAAGAGTCGGAAAAAATTTAAAAAACAATATCAGATGGACATAGAAATCATAAGATGATGCTTATTTGTGCTTGATTGGATCTCCATGGAATGTCAAGATAACAATAATGATGAAGGATCCTGAAATCCCTGCTTAAATAGTTTTCAAAATAATAGAAATGGAAAACGAGTTCATCTGCAGAATTGTATCTAAGGATTCTAGAGGATATATTGGACGGTGGTGAAATAATCTGAGAAAATACGGAAACGATGGTTTAGAGTTAAATGAGAAGGAGAACAGTTTTATAGCTGTTGAGAAGTATTGTTAAGCAATTTTGGAAGGTATTTTGAGTTATGAGTATAAATAAGCAAATAGAATAAGAACGCAGGAATAAGAACATTAGTTGGTAAAGCAGGATTTATGTTGAAATATTGTGGTACAGAAGAATAGGTTTTGATATCCGAGTAAAGATAATTATTATTATAATTATTATTACAGCGTTACGGGAGGGAGTAGGGTAAGGTTTTCTCAGGAAGAGTTCAAACATGAAAAGTGTTTGTGAAAAACGATAGATGGGATCTAGTGGGAAGAAATCCCGTGTTCAATAAAATGTAAACTAGAGTAAATACCACAAATATTGCACAATAATTAATGTAAAAAGAAGATTATGGCTCAGAACAAATCGGAAATTTCGTGGCACCAGATGCCCCTTAGCTGGTGACAGTTAACACCAGAGAGAAGAAGGGGGTTGAGTGGAAGTAGACTGGGAGCTATTTTTGGAAGCCTGCCCCAGTGGCTTCTCAGAGTTTACACGTGTTATCGCCATTTTTTGCATTTGCTAAAAGAGTGTGTGATTGCCTAAATAATGTGTGTGTAGTCTTCAAAAAAAGAGAAAAGCGGAGTGCCTACTGTACAAACATACTGAAACCCCTGCCCAGGATGGTAAGTACGATTAATGTACCTTGGGTGCAAATGAATAACAAGAGGTGTGAACCATTGGTGGGACAATTTCATTATTATTATTATTATTATTATTATTATTATTATTATTATTATTATTATTATTATTATTTTTTATTAAAATTATTATTATTATTATATATTATTATTAATTATATTATATTATTATTAATTATTGATTATTATTAAGTGGATTATTATTATTATTATTATTATATTATGCTATTAGTATTATTATGTTATTATATATATAATATGTAGAATAATATAATATAATATATATTAAGTCCATTAATACTCAATTAAGAGTTTATAATATATTATATATATAGTATACTCTCGTATAATACACATATATAATATATATATATTATATATATATTATAATTATATGTATATACGATATATATATATATTATATAGTAATATAATATATAGTATTATATTATACTATATCATATATATAATACTATATATAATCTATATAATATTATCATGATATAACTATATATTAATATATATATATATTATATATTATATATACTATATATTATATATACATGGGAAAGTTGCTATTCCCTATTCAATACAAACAATGCCGCCTATTATATTTTAAAACTGTTTATGATGTTTTGTGTGAACGATAGAGGGCCAGAGAGATTTGAAATGAAAGCGTTTGAGGAGGTCAAGCATCGGGCCTACTAAGGATCAGTCCATAAAGCTACAGTGATGGCGGGAAGGCTGCCTTGCTGCATCGCTTCCCCTAGATTCGAAACTTATACGAATCAATTATTATACGATAAATTATTTGTCGAAAGCTTGAGTGCTGTATTATCAATATAATTTTAATCTAATTGCCAGCAAGAAACTAAAAGATTTGATAGGACCATTTCTTGAGCACATCAGCAAAACATTATAATCGCCCAGAGAAGATGCTGTAATGCATTGTATCAATTTAGCCGGTCAGGTGCGTGATATAGCGTGTAAAGATGGGCCATTATTAACGTGGAGTTATAAAGACGTGAAAAGTAGCCATTGCTATTATTGCTATTTGATACATTGAAATTGATTACAATGCTCTGTCACGCGGATTTATTTTTTCACTGATGCAAATTTGTATGTAATTAAGAGAACTGAGAAGAGAGAAACTTTGCATTGATAAATCAACTCTATATTATTTAAGTGTGAGTGTGAGGAGAGTGTGTGCGAGAGTGGAGTGCATCATTTTGTGACCCAGAGTGCAGCAGAGCAGGACGCTGGCAACTTTGCAACAGACTTGCAGATAGGCAGTTGCGCGAGAGGGGTGCAATAAATGCAGTCCCTTCCTGAATTGGACCTACAAAAACTTTTCTATTAAAAAACAGTGATAGTGAAAGTTCCCAAATTATACAGCAAGTGCTAATAACTAAAATCTGTTGAAAAAAAGAGAAAAAATGTCGAAGTGAAATTGTGAATAGATCTAATACAAAAGAATTAGATAATTGGAGTGGAATTCACAAAGAGTCGCAAATGAAAAGTAAGAAAAAACAAAATAGAATTTGTTGAAACTCTGTGTAACGGTCAAATTTTCTGTGCTCAAAACAACACTCAAAGAGCGCTTTGGTGTACAGAGAATTTCCTTTTGAAAAATAAAAATAAATATCAAAACTTGTGAAATCAAACGTTCCGTTTCTAGAAATAAGTTGTCCAGGAACTTGAAACCACTTGAGGGCCTCGTTAGTAGGAACACCACGAAAGGCCAACTGCATCTACAAGAAAAAAAGAGGGGAGTGAGGCAAGTGCCCAAGGGTCACACAAGCTACACGGCCACCATGACCGCTGGAAGGCAGAGTCAATGCGCGGGAGAGTCAGCAAAATCCTTTAAAACGGATTCAATTCCCGCCATTCGATTCTTTGGATGTAGAATCTTGGCTAGCAGCTAACGAAATTTTATTCAAAATATACAAAATTGAGAATGAAATAGACAAAGTGAAATTAATTGCGCCAATTCTTCCAATCCGTATGCTACTTTCAATACAATGCCCTTTAAAAACTAACTCTTATAAAGTTCTGAGGAACACTATGAGGAAGGCTTATTTGCCAACAAGCCAGCAAAAGTGGTATATATCCAAATGAACTACCTAGCAACTATTTGAAACGAATTGAACGAGTGATAGGCCTTAAAAATGCCCAAAGTCTCCTAAAAAATCATAGGGATTTTGTGAAAGAATGCTTTCTGAACGCATTACCAAATGCTATATATCAACATGTATACAAATTAGGCCAGTATGTCGAGCTACATACACTCATTGAAATAGCAGATGAACTATTTAAAGTTACAAATGCCAAGAAAGCATAATAACGACAACGAAAAAGTTGTCAATGAGTAAAGACTGTGCGTAATAATATAATTAATCAAAAGGAATGGCAATAAAATAAGTGATAGGATAATAAAAAGTAGTAAAAATAAAAATGATAATAAGTAAGTAATAATAATAATAATGGAAATAAAGTGCAACATATAAAGAATAATAAAATAAAATAATAAATAATAAAAAAATAATAAATAGATATTGTAAAAATAATAATAAATTATTATAATAATATAAATAGATAATGAATAATGATAAGTAATAATAATAGATGAATAAAATAATAAGATATATAATAATAATAATTATAATAATGAGGATGAATAATAATGATAATAAAGTAGTACGAAGAGATAAAAAGGATAAAAATGCGACACGTAAGTGTTTATAATAGATCAATGATTTGATTATATAGAAAAAGTATATGCAAATTAAAATATGTAAATATCAGATAAACTTATGTCTATGCCAAGTGAAAAATTAAAAAAATAGGGATAATTGAGTTGCAAGCAGATAGATCGTTATTGAGAGAGAGAGGGTGTAGAGAGCGGTATATTAAGTTCTGGAGAGAGTTATGAAGCGCGGAGTAGTGAGTGGGTGCGAGAGTAGATGTATTTGATGTATGTTTAAAGTAGCGTAGAGTAGATGCGAGAGAGTGTCTGTGAACCCGAAGTGTATTGCGTATACACTTGGGTAAGATTGTTGCGCCACCAGAGTGGCTGCGGCTTAAGGTCTTAACGATAGCGCTAGAATAAGAAGCAAACTGTTCTTCGCCTCAACGTATGAAATTTAGTGATTGTAGGATGGTGTGCTCGGTTGCTAATAGGAGGTATTGTAGATAGATAAAAATCATATAATATGTAGAAATAAATAAATTGAAAAATTAAACTGTCATAATGAACAAATAAAAAAAAAAGTTTTATCTTCATTAAGGTTGTAACGGCAATCCTTTTTGATGTCCATGCTATGACATATTAGGTCTGAGTATGATTTCTTAGGTCACAGGTATTTAGACTGAATATACAACTATTAAAAAGGAGGAAATGAAATGTCGTTGATCTTGTAATTACTGGGTATATGTTATTGCCAGGGTTTTAGCTTAACGTTTTGGACGTGAAGAGCCATGAATCACAGTCGTATTAAAGAGCAATTGTTAGCGATAATACAGAGGATTACCCAATGAAAGTGCGTTTTACATTCACGGGAACGTTTTAGAAAATGTGTAGGCTTATTTAGCTATATTCATTAGTAATAGAAGATAGATAAAAACTAAGGAACAACGAATGAAGTGAGCATGCTGACGCGCCATAGTGACGACTTGACGGCTTCAAATGCTCAGCTCACATGATTAGAAAAAAAAAACTATTATAGATGAAGCTTTGATCATTCAAGGTTATGTGGATAAGCAGATGAAGAACGGATCGAATGCAGTATAGTAAAGTTGCCACTGTTATTTCAATATTCCCTGCATCTTAGGTAGGCCCTTGGGTACTTTCGACTAATTTTAAATAATGATTATAAATTTTTGAAAGTTGTACGTAAAAAGAGTAAGTTTTAGAGAATCTTTCAAAAATTTAAACAATAAAAGAAATAAAATTATGAGATTTAATTTGAAAAAATCGGCCAAACTAGAAAACAGAAAATAACAGCATCCGACAGAGAAAACGGAATTAAGACTCGTCACAGCCATCCACGCCTATCGGTAGTATCATACTTCCATTGATAATGCTGTTTAAATTTGAAAAAAAAAAAAAAAACAAAGAAAAAAAAAAAAAGAAGGACGTGAAAAAAAGATACTTTTTTCTTAACAATGGAAGAATGAGAAACGAATGAGTAAAAATAGCATAAAATTGCATGGAGAAGAAGAAGCTCATTCCTGTAATTCTGGAGAATACATTGATTCGATTTGTAAACATGCAGTTCATTGTTAATGTCTGCTAAGGAGTAAGATTTAGCCAAGATAAATTTTGGTACGATCTTATGTAGGAGTTGTTGAAGAGAATAAAGAAAGTAAAAAGAACAGAGGCGATCGAGACAACGGTTATGAAGTGTTGGAGACTGAATATTATAGTTGTAGGTTGTCTGTTAAATTAAGAAAGTGACGTGGAAAATGAAGAATTTTAATTGTGAATTAATTGTGTACACTAGGGATAGAAATGTATCTTTTCTCTCTCTGGCCTATTTGTAATATGTGTCTTTGTTTTTCTTCTATGTGCTGTATATGTTGTCGACTATAGAATATCAATTTTAATATAGAGTTATATTTTGATCTGAGAAATTTCAAACATGTAGTTGCAATTAACTACAGAGGAACTTTTCTTCTATCTGCAGGTTTTTTTTGCGTTTGCGCAATGTTGTTTTGATAGGCCACATGTCGAGGATCAACCATCTGTATATGGAAAAATTGCATTTCCATTCAAAAATGCCGTCTATTATATTTAAGACTGTTATAACGTTTTTGTG
>JABUQX010123079.1:0-37500 GCA_015478945.1 Trachelipus rathkii
TATATTTTATTATATAGATATTATATATATATATTACTATATAATATTACTATTTATATATAGTTATACTATTATATAATTTACTTAGGAGTAGAGACTGTTAACAACCTTTTCATGTTCTAGAAAATACTTTCTCCTCCATAAAATATTTCAACCCAAATTACAATAAAAATACAAGAACCACAGAACTCAAAATAAGCTAATCCATAGAAATCAACATTTAAGCGTCATAAAGGCAGTATTAAGTCTCAAATCGTTGCTCTTCACTTTAAAAATTATTTATGAAGCTTTATGCTTTGACATTATAAGGGATTTTTGCGAGTTTTTCGGCGGAATTTTGGCAGTCATTAAAATTACAAGGTCTCTTGTCTAAAGAGGTTTTAGAAAAGTTTTAAATCTGAGAAAATCTGCTAATGAATAAAGGGCATTCATGATGTTGATCCTCTATTATCTAGTTATATTATTTTATTTTATTATTATTATGTATTATTATTATTATTATTATTATTAATTATTATATTTATTATATATTTTTATTATTGCTATATTATTAACATTATTATTAGTCATTACTATTTTTTAATGAAGAATATCAAGATGATTTAATAGCATTAGTTGTGCGAATGAAATAATAACTAAATTAGTAATGCTAATTTCAAGTTTTCAACAAAAACAAAAGCTACCAAAATTTATTTATTTATTTATTTATTTATTTATTTTTTATTTATTTTACATTATTATTATATTCATTATTATAATTCTTATTATTATTAGTATTAGTATTTTATTATATAATTCAGATTATTATATTTAATTTTAATTATTATTATTATTATTTTTTATTATTGTTATTTTATTATATTATTAGTATAGTGCAGTCGTAGTAGTAGTAGTAGTGTGTTGAAATATTATTATTTATTATTATTTTATTATTATTATATTTCGTATGTTCGATAATAATGTGTAGTATAGTAGTGTTATAGTAAGTAGTAATAGTAGTAGTGTGCTCTGTCGACGGTTATTATTTGTGAATTTTATTATTCATTATTATTATTATATTATAATATTTTTATTATCTTTTCATTATTCATTATTCATTATTATCTTTATTATTTATTGATCATTATTGTTATTATTATCATTATTATTATTTTAATTTTATTATTATATATTATTCTTATTGATTATTAGTATATTACATCTATTTCACTACATGTTAGTTTAAATTGTTATTTTACCTTCATACACAATATGAAACACCTTCGAGTATATGTTCAGGCATACAAATACTTTTATGCTAATATTAATTTTCAATTTGTAACTATATTATTTACGTTCTCATTGCTGCAGCAAGTATAAAGTTGAAATTACCAATTCAAATATTCACTTACGACTTTGCGTTCAGAACATGATCTGTTAAGTAGTTAAATATTCCAGTACAGTGAACTCGTCAACGTTGAAATCATCATCTAAGCAGCAACAGGCGTGAAAGAAATGATTTCTTAATTCTCGCATTTGCAGAAAGCACATCTCTCTACTCCTTGGAAATCTGGGAAGATGAACCGAGCATAAATTCTTCTTTGTCCTTGCCTCTCTGGACATCTCTCATCTTTCCTTCTCCTCATTTATTCCCGGACCTATCATTTCTTCTTCTTCTTCTATCTTCTCTTACTGTCTCGTTCTTCTCTCGTCTTCTGTCTCTAATCTTCTTCTTTTTCTTCTTTTCTTCTTCTTCTGTCTTCTTCTTCTTCTTCTTCTTCTTTCTTCTTTTCTCTTTCTTCTTCTTCTTCTTCTCTTCTTCTCTTCTTCTTCTTCTTCGTCTTCTTCTTTCTTCTTCTTGCTTTTTCTTTTCTTTTCGTTTTCTTTTTCTTTTTCTTTTCTTTTTCTTCTTTTTTCTTTTTTCTTGTTTCTTATTCTTTTCTTTTTTCTTCTTGCTTCTTCTTCTGTCTCTCTTTCTTCTCTTCTCTCTTCTTCTTCTTCTCTCTTTCCTTTCTTCTTCTTCTTCTTCTATCTTTTTTCTTCTTTCCTTGTTTCATTTCTTCTTCTCTCTTTCTTTTGCTTTATCTTCTTCGTCTTTTCTTCTTTTTTTATTTTTCTTTCTCTTTCTCTTCTTCTTCTTTTTCTTTCTTCTCTTTCTCTTCTGTCTCTTCTTTCTTTTCTTCTATCTTCTGTGCTCACTCTTCTTCTTCTTCTCTTTCTTCGTCTCTCTTCTTCTTCTTCTCTTCTTCTTCTTATCTTCTTCTTCTTCTTTCTTCTATTCTTCTTTTCTTACTTTTCTTTTCTTCTTCTTCTTCTTCTTCTTCTTCTTCTTCTTCTTCTTCTTCTTCTTCTCTCTTCTTATATTAATATTATATATATATATATTTATATTTATATGATATATATAATATATAATATTTAATATATTAACTATTATATTTTATATGATTACTATATATATATGGATATCTATCTCTATATCTATATCATATATATAGAATTTTATATAAATATATATATTATTATATATATAAATAATATATTCATATATATATATTATTTAGTTATATTTTATATTCTATATAAATATATACATATATGGCAAGAGTAAATAGGGCAAACTCTGTAGCGATGTTCTTCTAAGCGTTTGCTGCAGGTTTCTGAATGAATCAAGCATGATTATATCGTTAGTGCGGCGCGTGTAAGAATTAATGGATTGAAGAAAGAATGGTTCAATATTAATACCGGAAAGGTTTAGGGATGTGTTGTCTGCCTCTATGGCTATTTAATTTGTACATGGATGAGGTGATGAAAGAATTAAAGGAAGATGTTACTCTGATGGAGAAAAGAAGAGAGTGAAGAGTGCTCTTCTTTTATACTCATATGATTTCATTTCAGGGGCGATCTGAGAAAGATGGTGAGTAATAGGGGATTTAGTAGGGTGCTTTAATTGAGGGGTTTCAAAATAAATGTTGGTAGGAGCAAGATGATGATGATGGATGTGGAAAGTCCGCAGCGTGAAATCACGTTGCATCATGTGCAGCTGAAACAAATATCTGAGTTTAAACATTTGGGCTTTATGTGTTATGAAAAGGAAAAGGATATTGCAGATTGTAGTAGGAAAGTTACAAGTCGTAGGAATGTGGCTTGTGTAATTAATTCTATGGTAGATTCAATTGAACTAAGTCTTGAGTGCGCTAGGGTTCTGCTTGAGGACATGTTGTTGCTGGTGTTAGAACATTAGAAATATAGAGACAGTAATAAGCCACATGGGCCTATCGAAGACTTCCCGTCAACCACAACCAAAACGATGCTCATGCAAATCCACAAAGCCCCTAGGGCCTTGTCAAATTGTGGCTGAAACCAAAAATCCGCCAATTTGTATATAGTAGCGAAACTACTCAGAGGGGAGCGTTAGCTGTGAAGAAAAACTTTTTGGTGTGAAGAAAAGAGTGAACGAGAGAATAAATTAAGAGGGTTTGGTCATATGGAAAGGATGGATTATGGATGGTTGGTTAAGCGGATGTATTGAGGTGAGTTTGTTGGGAATCGACCGGCTGTTAGACTAAAGAAAAAGTGAATTGAGTCAGTAAAGAAGTGTCCATAAGAAAGGAATATGAATTTAGAAGAAACTTGAGAATTGGTGCATAATAGGGGGAAATTGCGTTTTTTCGTGAGGGGTTCTCGTTGTGAGCCTGGCCCAGGGTACGAACCCTGACATTTACGAGATACCTCCCTAGGAGTCTGTCACGGTGGTGTGAAGCCCTATGGTATATTTTAGGCTGCGACGAGTTCGCAAGTAAGGATATGAGAGGAGGGTTTGGGAGGCTTTCCCTTCTACTTACGTCATATTCTTCTATTTAACTGTTCCGTTTCAGGAATATGTTGCGCACCCCATCCGCAATCTGGAGTTTCCTGGAAAAATAAAGAAAAATATTATATAATATATAATATTTATATTATCATATATTTATAATATAATATGTTATATAAGTATATTATATATATATTATATATATAATATATATATATATTAATATAATACTATATTAATATTAATATGGTCAGCGTCTCCGATTCTTGTCCGTCATATGTATTCTTAAAAAACTTTAATGTGTTACAGCTAAACGGAACCATTATTAGGAATCAGCCGTAAAGAGTTAGTACTCGAAACACTTTTGTTAAAAAAAATAAAAAAAAGCGATTTAAAAAAGTCTCATAAAATGTAAGAGAGTCAAATTTTTTTTTAAGACTTATTTTAATTACGTACACCTTACCGTGCCCTTCTAAATAATCGGGTGGTGTTTAAAACTAAGAGAATACCAAAGGTATTTACCGCCCCGGATGGGGGAGTCGGGGTCTCTCGGCCTTTCGGAAAATACGGGGGCTAGGATTATTTCCCCGCCCTCCGGGCAGAGTCTCCGGAACCCCCGCCTTGGGTATTTGGGTGTCGCAGGGGTTCCTCCCCCTCCCCTACGGGGTATGGAAACTTCCCCCCCTGTGCTCCCCGTTGGCTCGAGCCCCTAATACTGCCTGAATATTAATATATATATAAATTATTTATAGTCTATTATTATATTATTATATATATATTATATATATATATATTATTTATATATATTATATTATATATCTATAATATTTAATTTTGGCCGGAATAGGAGATGTTGCGATTCGAACCCCGTATAGCACAATTGATGACCCGTTGTTAAGAATGTTTTTATGAGATTGCAAATTTTGATAGTAATTTTCATTTAACACGACCATATTTCATGTTATTCATACTCATTTTATTACATTATTAACGTCTTCGGGCTACCATTTTCTGCGTGATTCCGAAGAAATGTATTCCTTTTTACTTATATTAATGTTTTTAAATACATATGACAACTATTTCCAGTCTGCCTATATATTATATATATTATATATATTATATTAGTATATATTTATTATTATTATATATATATATATTATACTATATATATATATATATATTATATTCTATTATATATATATTATATATATTAATTATATATTTATATATTATTATATTATATATATTATATATATATTATTATATATATATATATACTATAATATATATATAATTATAGGCTAATAATATTATATATAATAATATATTTATATATATATCTATATATATTTATATATATCTATAATTATATATATTTATATATATAATATATACATATATATATATTATAATATAGGCTATATAATAATATATATAAATATATATATATATATATCATAATATTGTATATATATATATGTATATATATATTATATATATGTTAATATATCTACTATATATATGTTTACAAATGCCTTAATTAAAAGAGCTAATTTTCATTTTAACTATATTTATACTATATAGATAATATATATTAATATAATTATATATTATATATATTATATACTATTATATTATATATATATATATATATATTTAAATATTATATATAATATATTTATATATTATTTATATTATTAGTTTAAATATATATAATATATATATATATATATATATATTATATATATTATATATATATATATTTATTTATATATATATAGATTATATCATATATTTAATATGAATAATATATTTATTATATTATATATATATATATTTAATATATAGTACATTATATATTATTATATATAATAAATATATTTAATTATTTATATATAATAATATTTAATATAATATTATATATTATATATATATATATTACTAATTAATTATATTATAATATACTTATATATATATTTATTTATTTACTTATTTTTTATTTATTTCATTTTTACAAGACACCCAGTATCCCGATACTTGCAGTTGGACTGTTGGTGGCTGATAAGTATACAAACCTATCATACCATTCACGAAAGGAAACAAATGATAGAAGAGGTATTCAGGGCCCATTCTATTAGCGGCAAGAGAATTGTGAATCTTCCTTCCCATGAGCTTCAATTGGAACATAATAACGACTGCAACTATCTGTAACATCTTTTTTAATTTTCCTTTCATGATTACAATTAAAAAGAAACTTTGTCGAAATAAATTTGTTGCTCCGCCATCTCAGATTTTATATGATAAATAAATTTTGGAAATAAACACTGTAAATTTTGAAATTTCTTAATCGGATTCGCACAAACACTTACAGTATATATGAGAAACTGTCAACCTAAACTACTTCCTTCTCAAATGCAATCCACATTAACTTACTCATTTCAGGTATTTTCCTTCTTGATTTCACATCTTCTCTTGTAATATCTTAATACTTTTCGACCCTTACACATTCTTCATGCAGCTTTCCTGCGTGTTGTTCTCTTTCCTTGTTCCCTTCTGTTTCAGACCGCGTCCACAATCGTAGATACGTCAATCATTATAGATTTATATTATATATATCTTAATATTATATATATATATATTATTATTATTAATATATTTATATATTATAATTTATATTCTAATATATAATATAATATATTAAGTATTATACTATATTAATATAATATATATTTATATTTATTATATTTATTATATTATTAACGATATTTATAACATAATATAATATTGAATATATACAAATTATATTATAAATATATATTATATGTATATAATTTATATATAGTTATAATATATATATATATATTATATATATAATATAATATATTATATTATATATATATACAATATATATTATACTATTATATTAATATATCATATATTATATTACTATATATATAATAATATATTATAATTATAATGTATTATAATATATTTTATATTTTATATATATATACATATATATTATTTATATATATTATATATATATATAATATATATATTATATATTATATTATATATATTATTTATTATATTATAATTATATATATTTATATTGTATGCGATTTTGTGCAGAGTGAGCGTGTATTATATATCTTTTAAAGATATAAAACGGAGTAACTAATTTGTTAAGATTTTCTAATACTGTTTTCTACGTTATTGAATTAATTTATTTAATTGCGACGGTTCGAAAACGTGTGGAACACGATTGAAGCAAATTCAAATTGGTTCAAAGTTATGTGCATTAATTCTTATTTTTATTACAAGTCTTTCCAACCCAAGACTTGACAAACGACGACAAGTGCTTGAATTCGTGTTCTTTGATATACATTATGCATTTATTTAACCTTTATTATTATGCTTTAAATTATATATATATATAATAATTATAATATATATAATATATATATACGTTATTATATATATATACTATGTATCAGCATGGGTGTGGGTGTGGGTGTGGGTGTGGGTGTGGGGGTAGGTGTGCGTGTGGGTGTGAATATGGGTGTAGGTGTGGGTAGGTATGTGTGCGTGAGTATCTCTGCAGGTTGTGGTGAGAAGAGGATTGAGATAGTAATAATTTTTTTTAAATAGTGCTGCGGAGCCGGCAAGCTCATTTCATGCTCCAACTTTGATTCCTCCTCCACTCCGGCTCCCAGAATCCAGCTCAGTCTATGCAGCTCTTCTATTTAATACTAGATTGCTTTCAGTAAGCACAGAATATTAAAACTTTACAGGTTCTTAATTCTCCAACTGAAGAGCTAAAACAATTTGCACCATTCAAACTATCAAATGCTTTTGAGGTTTCCACAGATAATTCTAATAAGTGTCGAAGACTTAGATTTGAAGAGGAGTGAGTCGACAGTCGACTCGAATTTCTGTAGAAACAGATTCTCAAAAGTATTAGAAAAAATATATAAAAAGACGATTTCTTTGTGTCTAATCATGTGGAAAAATAAATAAAAAGAACTTATTTCTCCTTTGTTTTATAAGGAGAAACATGATTTTTTTAATCTTTAGCCTTTGTTTTTATAAGAGACTAGCAATCTGGTTTGCTAAGTTATTTACACAAGAAAAAAACATTTCAAAAACTCGCTTCTTGTGGGAAATGACATTAAAACCTTGACAGTAAGACAGTATGATTGTTCTTTATGGAAGGTTATTTGGATACCTTTGACACGTCAGCTTTATAATATTATATATATATATATTAGTATATAATATATATGTTTAATTATTATATATATTATATATATTATAATCGTTTATATATTTATATATTATATATTACTATATGAATATATATTATTTATATAATAATAATATAATTATATAATTCTATAATTCTTTATAGATAAGTATATACTATTTTATATATATTATATTATATAAATTACTGATTATATTATATTACTTATATATTTATATATATATATAATATTTAGATATATCATCATATTATATATATTTTACATATATATATTTATATATATATATATATATATATAATATTAATAATTAGTTATATATATATAAATATTATATAATATAATAAGATATATATATTATAAAGTATAATATTTATATATATAATATATCATATGTATATTATATTTATATAATAACACTTTTTATATATATATATATTATTAGTATATATATATATCAATATAATAATAGTAATTTATACTTATCTTATATATATATATATAATGTTCACAATAAAGTCCTAAATCGAATTTAAAACTTTAATATATTCAGAGCTTTACATATCCATTTGTACCCATTAGTGACCAAATCTGGAAATCCGAAGACAGTTCTCGTTAATCTCAATTGGATGAAGCATAAAGGGAAGATAAGAAAAATAAGTGGCGAAAATAAAGGCAAAATAAAAAAAGAGCTGATAAATAAAAGTTTCGGAATATGAAAATAAATTGGAAGAAGAAAAAATAATAATGGGATGGAAATAAGGATTTTATATTCAGAGGAGAGAGGAGAGAGAGAGAGAGAGAGAGAGTAGAGAGAGAGAGAGAGAAGGAGAGAAGAGAAGGAGATCGAGAGGAGAGAGAAGAGACGAGAGAGAGAGGAGAAGAGAGAGAATATAGGAAAAAAGTGTTTCTTTTGAAATCAATAGAAATAATAATAATAATAATAATAAATAATAATATCTAATAATATAATAATATAATAATATAATAAATAATAATATTAATAATATAAAAAGCAGCAATAATAAATACAAGAATAAAAACAGCAATATTATAAGCAACAATGATAAAAATAGCAATAAATAAAACAATGATTAAAACTACAGTAAAATAAACAACAATAATAAAAACAGCACTAACAATAACTAATAATAAAAACATCAACAATAAAAACAAAAATAATACAAACAGCAATAACGACGACGACAACAACAACAACAAGAACTATAACAACAATTACAACAACTAAACAACAACAACTATAACAACAACAACAACAACAAGAACAACAACAACAATACCAACAACAACAGCAAATTATAATAAAAACAATAACAAAAACAACTACTAAAGACAACAACAACAACAACAATAACAAAACAAAACAACAACAACACACTAAACACAATAAACAACAACAATAACAACACAACAACAAAACAAAAACATAAACAACAACAACAAAAACAACAAAAACAACAACAACAACAACAACAACAACAACAATACAAGTAGAATAGTACAATAATAAAACCAAAAAGAAAAGAACAGATTAAACAAAAGCAAGAACACTGACAGAGAAAGAAAGAACCTTCAAAACAAAACCGAAGGACAGCAATCGAAGAACCTTTATTTTTAAGAACGTTTTATTTATATTTTAAACGTCCTTTTAACTTGTTTAGAGTCTTAACTGAGAATGCAAAATGAGCTTTTTGTTCGACCCTCTAACAATTCTCATGTCATTATTCTGTATACAATTCTTCTCTTAAACCGTTCAAATAAAAAATGCTAATTGGGTAAATTAAATATATATATATTATCATATTATTAAAAAGTATATATTAATATATTATATATACATATTAGTTATATCTATAATATAATATATAATATACATATACTATTATAAATTATATATATTATTATATATATATATTATATATTATCTTAAACAGTTCAGTAATAAAAAATATATATTTGGGTAATTAATATATATATATATAAATATATATATATTATATATATATATATATATCAGTATAATATAATAATATACTACCTTAATATATATATATATACAGTTTATTTTAGTAAATTTAGAAAATATAAGTAATGCTAGGGTTTACATGAAGGATGTACTATAAATAAGCCTTCGTGGGTATCTATTATTGTCGCTTCTCTAAATGACAGAAGTTTGCGCAACAGGCATATTTCCAGTTTTCTCTAATATCCACTTTGACATATTAAATGGCGAAACAGAGTGACATGTTGAGAGAATATTGTTTAAAATTAAGAAAAGACAAAAAGACAAATAAATGTGTATATAAGTGTTAATAAATCTTCAATAGAGATTAATACAAAAGAAAAAAGGCCAACATCTCAAAAATAAAGTTACGATTCTATCTATATAAAGAAATAAAGAATATATTATAAATACAAAATTGGAAAATAATTCAAATAAAATTTTAACATTACATATTGAACACAATTATTAATAATAAATACAATCAATCATATGTTCAAAATGCAATAGATTGATTCAAATAGGTTTAGTTAGGATTAATGAAACACATATTTACTAATTAAAGATTTAAATTTTAAAACATAAACCAAAATTAATTAAATATAAACGATGAACATTCCACAATAATAATTATAAATAAATAATTTAATAATAATAATATAATTAATTAATAAATATAATAATCATTAATAATAATAATCAATAATAATAATAATTTCATTATCTTTGAACAGAGAATTTATTACTATAAAAGTAAGACAATACCTTAGTATGACATTTGAAATGAAAATATATAATATTAATAATTGTATTACGAGTAAAATTACCTTTTCAAGTGTGTGTAGGCGCCAAATCTTTGAAATGTAAAATGAGACGAACTGCTCTTATGGCAGTGTATGTTGAGGAGGCACCTACCCGGAAAGGGATCCCGACAGTAGAAAGGGGGGCTAAATCCTTCCCTTTATGTTTAATAATATATATATATTATATATATATAATTATATGACTCCCTAGGCGTTGCCTGGCATGGTGCCTACCGCTAGCCTCTTTTTGGGGGACTATGGCATAATATAGACCTTTGGGATTTATGAGTGGGTTTTCCTTTTATACTGGTTTCTGTGGGGGTTTTAATACCCCCCGATTTTATTAACGCATATAATAAAAAGATATAGGGTTTAGAAAAGTATACTTATATATATTATATATATATATTATATATATTTTATATATATTATTAATATATATATATTATATATTATATATATATATATGTTTATATTATATCATATATAAATATACTTATATATATTATATAATACCAAATATTATAATATACTATATATATATATTTATTATAAATTATAATATATATAATATTAATTATAATAGCAATATTAGAACCAACAAGGTTAAAAATCAAGCCGTGTTCATAAAAATTTACCCTTACAAAAGTGACCGAATTCTATAACAACATATGCTCACCATCCTTGGAAGCTATGGAAGATTGGACAGCTATCTTCATCGGCAACAGGGTAAAGTGTCACGTCGTTTTGAAGAGTCGGCTATAATCATCATCTTGAACTGCCTGAATAAAACGTAGACATTAGCAAAAGTCTAGGGGACAACCTAACATTTATTCAACAAACCAACTGGTCACTAGTGGCTGTCAACCGCTTTCTCCACCCATCATTCTTCTATGTTACACAGTAAACATATCAGTTGAAATTTTTCCAATATAAATAATTTTCAATTAATTACAATAATTAAACTACATAAGGATCCTCAAACAAATCAGTGTTATTTCCACATTTCTTTGTAACATTAGAAATACTATTTTAACATTTAACGTTTACTTTTTTCAGCTTAACGAATATAAACTTAGGTTTTCTATTAACCATTAGCAAGTACCTCATAAACAACACATTACCTTTCCGCAGAGAAAACCCTTAGGAGTTATAATTGCGGTCCCTGAAAAAGGGTGTCGAATCCTTTACGGTTGAGTGGAGATCCACACTCGAATGAGGGTGTATTGCGGGCTTATTTACCCCTTCGAAGGACGGCGGTTAAAAGTGCTCAGCTCACTTTTGGGCTGAGGACCACATAAAAAGGACCCGCTCTTACACCCTTCGATTAGGGTGAATCCCCCCTCGGAAGCGATTCACCCACCCTTTCAAGCGGACGCATCCCCTGTTGTTTTTCTCTGCGGAGGTAAAGGTGTTGTTTTTAGAAATTTTACTTCAAAGATCAGATAATTTCAAAAGAAAAACTGCTTTAATAACAATAAAAGCTTCTCTTAACGAATTATGCTTTAAATTATTACAATATGACAATGTGGAGATATAACATCTATGATTTTGTATAGAGAAAATGATGAGTTTTTGACTAACAAGATACATTAACTATGTGTTACTAAAACTGTAAACGATGATGTGTTAGATACTGTGAACCTAGAAGTTAAGTTTTTCTGATAATAAGTTATGTAAATAATTTAGATGTTTATATTAGGTTAACCGATTGAATCTTTGACCTATAATGTCTACGTAAATATTTATTCACAGTTCAAATGAATCGTTTATACTCAAAACGTTAGTGTACCACTTTGATGAAACGATAAAAGTGTCAATTTCATAGTTCCAATTAAGAATTTAAGTGGTCAAAGTCTTTTAAGATTATGACTTGAAGTTTCACTTTAACTGAATTTTAAGGATTTTATGTTTAGAATAATAACGCGCTTTACCTGTTGCTTTAAATTATGAATCGAAAAGTTAGGATAACTATTACGCAGTATATTTGTACTGATCTGTGCTAGATTTCCTTGATCAGTAATGAGGAATTTTTCAGGCCTGTTAGCTTATGATTATTCATAGCCGCTAGGCTTATGTTAGGTTCTGCATTTGTTACGATTTATATTTTCCTGAAATTGTAGAACGCCTAAGGTGAATAAATGATATTTGTTTAGCTTTATAATGTATAATTATGCTAAAACTTTGTTGGTCTAGCATATATTCGTAGAAGTATTGTGTAATAATTAAAGAAACAATATTTTTTAAATGTTATGTTTTATGTACATACTTGTCCTTCAATTATGACTTTTGAAATTTCAATATAGCCCTCTTTAAATGAATTAAAGATCACAGGCAGGTGGGTACTAAGGGATTATTTAGGGCGTACTGCAGCGGCATGCCTCGAGTTCGATCTTGATTCGACATATTAACTGAGGGTTTTACCTGATTCTACTTTTCCTTAAAATCCAGCTCACCCAATTGTCATGATACTACGTTTTTTATTCTGGATTTGCGATACCCTTGAACTGTTTACTACAACCATCCGAATCTTATTTTCGTTTGTGTAGGCTGTCCTATTCCGATATAAGAGATATAAAATATTTGTTATTTTTGTTTGCAGCTGTACATGTTGGTGAAGATGTTAAACTATGTGTTGGATGTTGCTGAATGTTAATTTACTGCTAATATGCGGCGGGGTGGATTGTATATCGATATTTCAGACGAGGTCCGCCTATGTATTGAAGGTTTATCCTCGTGTTAAATATCGTTTACGGATGTTGATTTCGTCCTTAATATCACATTGTTGATGCCCTCATCTCCCCAATCGTTTTAAGTGTCCTGTCTGTCTTAGTTAGCTCTTAGATCGACTAATGACCGAGATAATGCTCTGCTCCAAACGTTAGTTCCAGCCAATATAAAAATTATACCTGGAGTGTTATAGTGCGTTTAAAATTAACATAAGTGGGATCCATGTCACGAGATATGCTTGAACCAGAGCCGGGGTGAAAATTCCTAGGTTACAAGTTTTGAGACGACCGGTGCCTCCTATTGTAACACTTTAATCTGGGTCGTTAAGCTGAACGAAAGTTTGTTTTAATGTTAAAGCTGGTTGGTATTCGTTGCATATGGATCAAAATTCTTATATATATCATATTGAATGTGGGTGTTTGGTAACAAATTGATATCAATTTGCTAAGATTTGGTTAGTATGAAACTATGTTAATGTTAGCTTTTTATTAATGTGGAAACTTTGTAATTAACGTTTTAGAGCATTATTACTTAATCACTGCGCGTTCTGTACTGATAATTTAAACCAATTGAATATGATTAAATTCTTGCTGAAATTATTTAACTGTGTCAATGTAAAATTAACGTTAATTTAATGGTTATGGAAATAATTGTTGGGATTTAAACAAAAGTTACATGAATAAGTGTTACGTTTTGTATTGCAGAATGTCAGTTACTAATATTACATAACGGTGTTACAGTTGAGTTGGAAACCTTTGTTTAAATTGTTAATTCACAGTATTTGACTGGTGGGCGGCTTAAGTCTGTGTTAGATTTCTGTTCGATTGTACATTATTTTTGGCTTATGCTTCTATAGGTTTAAATGCGTAATTTAGCTTTAATTAATGACTGAAAACAATGTTTACTACTGAATTAAAAAGCATTAATATTCATTATAGGTTAGTATTACCTAATGAATCTCTATTCATTTTATTAGTACTAATAGTTGGTGTTTGTATGGTTGTTCTCGTTGTTCGGTTTGTATTTCATCACTGAGTAATAATTAATAACCCTTTTTTGGAACTGAAATATGCGTTCATTAACCGTACGTCGTTTTATATTCTTGTTTTTACTTTCTTCTGATTGATGGGTTGAAAGAAAGAATCTCATTACAATTATTAATAAAGGATTCATAATACACTTTAAATTTTCTTCAAAGATAGGGCTGGTTTTTCGCTGCTGTTTCGTATTTACAAGATGACACTGCCCCTAATGCATCTTCTACGCTATGTGTTGAATTATCTTCAACGAGGATAGTTTATCGTCTAATATATACCGCAAACGATATGTGTCACTTATATATTTAATCTGTATAAAAACCGTATTAATTGGCGACTGCTATATCAAATTGTCGTCTGCTATTCCTGCCAGAGGGTCAAATAATGATATATTGGTTAAATGAATAAGCTATGGCATCAACTTTATGCAAATTAGGTAATTTAAAGTAAGCTTACTACGTTAATAAATCATTTTTCATGTTTAGAGTTCGGTATTTATTTCTTGAAAGGAGGCTTATGAGTTATCTTAAAAATAGATGATACAAGTCTTAAAATTAAACTATTTTACTTGTATTCGATATTTTTACTTTCGTTAAGCGTAATATATATGATGGTTAGCTCTATCAAGGTTATATATATTGGAACATTAACATCGTTTTTGATCTATAAATAAATAGTATTACAACATGCTATGATGTCAATGTAAGCATTTAACTGTTAATATGCTAAATAAGATGATATGCTTGGTGTTAAAAAATAATTAAATATAAATGTAAATTTATGAACATGTTACTGACTTTATGTATTGTTAAATTTTAGTAATTACTTTATTGATATTAAGTGTGGATACTTTTGTTAATGTTAACTAAAGTTTAGCTTATGGACGTTTAAAGATGATGTTAATAGGTTTTCTGTCCGTTGTATTACATTAATTTTTCCATTAGAATATTAATATATTATAGCTATGTTAGCTCTTATATTTTATGTGGAGACGTATGTTTGTTAAGAGTAATAATATTCTCTGTTTCTATAAAAATTGCAATCGACCAAGTATTGGATAGTTCCCAACCACATTGTTGTTGACGGAGATTGTTTATGGTAATATATTTTGATAAGTTAATCTGGTCCGTGTTGGTCAAGTGAAGAACTATACGTCTAATATTATAAGTTAAGAAAGTTAATAAATATTAATATGCTTTGAACAAAGCAAGATTAAGGTTACGTTTGACATAATTACCATGTTATTATGTTGACCCTGTGTTACTGGTGTTATGTAAGTTGTGGATTACATTAAGTTAATGTTAACAGTTTTTAACGGCGTAAGATGTGTTAGCTTTTATGGTTATGGGTCCTTAATTGTGCGATTTATTTTACTAATAATAGTTCAAGTTAGATGCCTAATGTTATAGCATTTATAATTGTGGTAAACTATTTGTTTACGCTATAGTCACACTTACTTCGAACTTGAGCTATCTTGTTTGAGGATACTAGTCATTTAACCAATGTTGTGTTGTAAAAATTTTATTAAGTTAACATTGTTCACTTAGTCGTATTAGGTACAGGTATAATTATATAATTACAGCTTATTAATATGTGTAGAAGTTTAGGTTTGATAAAGATTGATTAAGATTTAGGTTGACGATTTAATTGCATACCATGTATAGTTGTCTTTACTGGTGTTAAGTGTGGAACTTATTATTTTAATGTGTTGAACTATGCTTATTCACTGCATTTAATGATGTGTTTAAATGTTTGTCTAATTGGGCATTTATTTTTTCCTTTAGTTCCGTATTTAAGAGTTGGTTAATATTCATGTAGCCTTTATATTAAAATGTAGGATAGCTTTATTAGATTAGTTCTAGCAGCATACTCTTCACTGTTCTGTATGAACAAATTAACCAATGTCTTTTAATTTATTCTATTATATTATTAATTATTTTCTATTATATTTATGTGATAAAAATTTTTTTTCTAAAGAGATGATGTATCGTGTGTTAGGTTTGGTGTGTTAAAGATGCTTAGACGGTGAATATGTCTGATGAGTTTCAGTCGCTTGAGAGAAAAAGTAACGTGAGTGAAGTTCACGTGGATGTCGACCATCGATATACCACAATAGGTAGTTAAGCTATGTAGCTGGTGCTTAAAAGTAAGTGGCCACTTTGCTAAAGTATCGCCACTGTCTGTTATATTCACTGGATTGCTTCAAGAATATTGTAAATGTTTGTTCAAATAAAAGTGTGTTTTAATTATTCACTAATATTTTGGCGAACTGGTGATCAAGTACTGATAGGACATCTATTAATAAATGTTTTTCCTTTGGAAAAATTTTAAATGTGAGCTTTACCATTTTAAGCCACTCGTACGAATAACTTTCGTTAACGTTGACATATCATTATTGCATTGATCTTTAGTTTTATAAAGAACTCGATAATTTATAGTTTATGTGTATTTCCAAAGAATGAATTACTCAAAATGTGACTATCGATCAACTTTAAGGATCAATAGATCAATGAGATCAAGGATGGTCATTGAATAGGTTAGACAGTAAGGTAGATGGAGGTTGTTTGAAATTTATCAGTGATTTACTTGCTTTAGGGTATTGTAAATAAATACGTTATCAAAATTTTTATTTAAGTTAATAAAGTATATATATGACCCTTTAAATCAACATAGATCAAATAGATCTATATAGCATGGTCAGGAGGGAGGTTCGGATGCTGGTTTAGATCATGCGTTGTTCTGATTTAAAAGTGATTACTGCATTACTGAGGTGTAATGTAAATTACGTAAATCCTTGTAACGTCTACTAAATATAAAAAGGATAAGAAATTTGTTAATTATTTTTTTATATTATTTATTTATTTTTTATTAATTTATTATTATTTCCTGATGTTCTATGAATACCATTATTTCGAAATCTACTAGATTCCCTAAATAACATATTATAAGAACACAATAATTGCTATTCATTACAACATAAATTAAATATTTAATAAATCTTTAAGGCACACGACTCGAAGAACGCTGCATCGCGTGCAAACTGTGCATTGAGGCGATCTGCCTCCTGGCGCAAGCGATACTTATGCCGAACCTTCCTCAAATTCTTCTTTCCTTATCCTCTGTAATCCTTTATTCAATCTCTTCTTCTTATCCTCCTTTGTTTTTTGCACTCTGGGCTCTTTTTTTTTTTCAGTCGGGACCACCCCTATATCTATTGGGGAAGTCGCTCAGACACACTACCTATTATCGGACTCTATAATTCAAATCATATTTCGAAGTTCTACTCACCTCAATATAACCTCTATTAAACCATCCAAACATAATTTGGTAATTATATACGACTGATATATATTAAACTCTTGTCGCACCTATTCCGCACGTAGGCTTCCACACCGCACTGAACTGGTTTGCTCAACTGGTAGCCAATTCTTCATCAGACTTCACTATCAACCATATTGAGTACTTTTTCTGAAAAATTCAACTTTCTTAAATTCCATCTCACCCATAATTATCAGCAAATTGATGTTATCTGAACACTGTCGATATTTTGAAAGTACCTGGTGCAGTGGGGTCCCTTTCTTCGGTAAGTAAACCCATGGGGATCGTCCAACTCTATCCGGTTACTAATACGACGGAGATATTTACTCTTGTCTTGGCCTTTGCACTCTACACCAACCGTCAATATATCTTTTATCCTAAAAATCTGTATAATCCCTCTTAACCCAGGGACTATGATGTATATTGAACTCGGAAACCGGGTAATGCGAAGAAGCAAAACCGGCGCGTAAATAATCACCAAAAATAATAATTAAATAATAATTATATACCGGACTCAACCGCAGAGCTGGAGCGAACTTGGTTGAAATAGCGCGGCTTGAGCGGAGCCGGTTATTGCTACGTATTCATTATTATCTGACGGCTTACGGTAGTAATTTAATATTAACGAGTTGCTAACCTCTGCGGCAGCATGGAGGCAAGCGGCGCGGTGGAACAGTTAGTCGAGGCCAGCGTGGCAGAACAAAGGTGAATGAAGCAATTGAATCGGTGTTCGATTTCAATGGTAAAGAAGACGTTGTCGAAGAGGAGATGCAGAACGGTGACGAAGGAGACCAGAAGCGAGTATTAAAAACAACTCAGAAAGTGTTTCCTTCGGACAACACTTCTTCGACCTAAATATATTAATTAATAATAATAACAATGTATGTGCGCGCCCGCGCTCTCGCGCACTGACGTAATTCGGCTGCGCCGAGAATACGTCATCACGCTCGATCCCAACTCTCGTAGGCCTTAAACTTCACCCATGTAACTGAATCACCCGCCCACAAAGGCGGTAAAGCGCAATATCTGTGTGTCCCACCCTCGGTGGTGAAATGACCCACCCCACTTACATATATATATACAGTCCCACGCAGACTTGAAACACATTACTTAACGGCATTCGAAGCTTCCTATTAATTATATGATCCATATAATAGATATATATTCCAAGTTTAAGCAAATAATGTCCTGATATATCACTTTTTAGAGAATAATAAGCTGTAGTAGTCGGGTCCAAGACTGGGTGCCATCAGACAGACTTATAGATAACGATATATATATAATAAGATATAGTCATTACTAACATATTAAGTACTATATATAGTAATATATGGAAAATATATTATATAGTATGTATAGTATATTATATATATATATTAGTTCATATTATATTAAAGTATATAATATTATAAATATATATATATCTATAATATATATAATATATATATAAATATAATAATGATATTTTTATATATATAGTATAATCTATTATCTATTAATATATTCATATATTATATAGATTTAATAATATGATACTAATTTTTATTGCACATTTTAAATCTATTTAAACATTAGATATTTTGAATACATATTTATTTATAAAAGATACGTTAAAATAGTTAATAGTGTTATTGTGATAGTTTACGTGGTAATATATATTTATTAGGTGAATGAAAAGAGTTATAACATAATATATATGAGTTGGTTAATATGACCTATATAGTTATGTAAATAAAATATGAACTAATATTTAAAGATTATTTGCTAAAATAGAAAATAAAATAAAAGATGTAAAGAAGGATAAAGAAATATTTGTAATATAGTATATTTATATATATAATTATAGCTATAATATATATAATTATACTACTATATATAATATACAAATATACTCTACCAAAGGTTTGTAGTGGAAGTTTTAAAATAATGTTGCTCTGGATCGTATTATTAAATATATATATTTTTATATAACTATAAAGATTCGTTATTAGCTTTCAACAATATTTAAATCATAAAAAAAATTTATGATTTACAGAGAACAGGCATTAGTTATTTTTGGTATTTTATTTTTTAGATATTCGAAGCATTTATGTTAATCAGTATAGTTAGAAGAACACAAAACAGAAAAGCAGAACATGTGAATTTAGGTCAATCCAGGAATATAGGAGTATAAGGAAAGCAAAAGTCCTAGGAAGAAGGAAATCAGAAGCTACAAATCCATAAAAACAGAAGAAACCAGACAACATCGTTGCGTGCATATGAGCAACATATCATTTTGCTTAAAAATTGAGGACAGAGTCAGTAGAATGGAATAGAGTAAAATTTGCAGTGAAAACGCTCAAGCTGCTAAACTTTACGGTGAAAGAACAAGAGATGAGGGATGCAGAAAAATTGTGCTGTTCAACAATGTTGAAATTGGAAACAAGAACGCGAATGTTTCCAGAAATACGTTGATAAAAGCAACGACCATCGCCAACGTAACCCTTCCGGCTACCGAAGCTTCCGGTGGCCAGCCAACGACCATCATCGGAATACTGCCAAACTTCCAAATGTTAATAGATTACGAATCGACTGAGCACCGGAATGATGTTTGTTTCACACCCCTCATATCTTATATCCCAATGAAGATTGTATGTGTCACAATTTTTTAAAGTTGCATTAAAAATGAAAGCTGTGCTCTACTGTATGGCTATACACTCTGTGTCTTAATGACGTGAGATGAGGAGTTGAGAGTTCCCAACAAAACAAAGCTAAAACTACAAGCAATACCAGTAATATAGTAGAAGGCACTTGTGCGCCAGTAGCCAGAAGTCTATCGTGACCTGAATACCAAATGTTGCAAGATACTATCTTGTACAATACCCAGTTCGGTGATTACTATGACGCTGAGAATATATGAACACAAAGCGGCAAAATTAGCGAAGAGATATGTTTCACCCCAAACTAACATTACGTTGGGTAAGCCCGATTGAAATATTTTAATATTTTACTGGCATGTGCTTTTAACTTTTTTACCTTATTCGGTGTATTAGATATATTACTTCATATCGTTGTAAGCCATTTATTTAAGAAGAAAAAAAGTTGTAATTTATACTATTAAATATTTTTGAATAACCCTGACCTTAAGTGAGGTCAAAGGATCGGGGAATTCCCCAAGTATGGTTACCTAATTAATTAATGGGGGTATTTTATCTATAATTACACTTTAATTTGCAGGTATTGCATATTCTTAATGTACTATATTGACTCCCGGTTCTTGGTAATTTATTATTTTCTATTTATTTCCTGTCTCTGTATCCTGTTATGGTAATTTCATTACGTCATGTAAGTTCTCTGTAGCTCTGAAGAAAAGAACAATTTACTAATGCCTTCTCTGCTGGACAGTGTTAAGAAGTATTCTCGTGTATCTTTTCCCTTTTTGTCTAGTCAGTTGTGCTGTAGAGGTCAAGTAAATAACCGTTGCGTCCTACGTCTCTCATTTGCTATTAAATGTCAGAGATCGTAATATATATAATTACTAGTAGTATATAAATATTATATAGTATATATAATATATAAGATAGTACTATTAATGCGACGGTGAATAAACACCTATAGCCTATATTATACTATTATATCTCATGGAAATATAAATTTTTTTTTATAATAATTATTATTATAAAATAAACTAAGAGTACAATAGATGAAGGGGGTGGTGTTTCACCACCCCTTGGAATACTGTATTATTTTATCATTTAGGTCGGAAACGATTGCTTTAACATATGCATTTACGTACCACCCTTCGATTATATTAATTAATATTAATTGAATTATTATATTAAATTTTGATAAAATAGAGTAGATGGAATATTATTATAGTATAGATGTAACTAGTAATTATGGGAATAGGGGTCCACTTCCTAATCTATCTATTACTGGCGAGGTTTGTGGAGGCGGATATTTAAGCTTTCTAGTGCTCATGTTGTGATAAATTATCCATCTATCTGTCTGTCTGTCTCTATAAAAAATAAGATAAATGGATTTAAATCAATAGTAATTACAAGATTAAAATATATATTGGTTTGCATGTTTTAAGTGCTAATTTTTATTAACTAGGTTATTTAGGACTACGTTTAATACAAGAAGTTATGATTGTCTCTTTTGCACTCTCAATCACACAAATAATTATATTAGAATACTCGATAAGGTACCAATCTTTCAACAAATGTGGTAAACCGCAGTAAACGAAAAGTCACTAGATCTTAGCTATGATCTATCAATGGCATTCAATAACATATTACTCTTGTGATCATAATCCGTGATTTTTGCCGAAGACTGGAATTAATGATTTATACTCTGATAAGGAATTGATGAGAATTATATATTAGTACGTGATATAGAAGCATTATTAAGGTATTTTGTTTCTTTTTCCTGGTGACTTTGTTATTTCTAATTTCAACCATATATTTTGATGATGTTCATCCGAGGACATATAAATAACACCTCTTCTTTGGGTTAATCTCTTATTAAAATTTTGTTAGTTACACGATAGAAAAAGGGAAATATATATAAAATATAATAATATGTATCAATAAAATTCATAATTATTATTTATGTGATTTATTTTGATCTGATCTATGAAATATTTATTCCTTATATTCCTCGAATAACAATATGAGTCGGATATGTGAGGATGAGGAATATTTAACTCTCAATATTTTTTGCGAGATATGAGGCTGTGTGTAGAAGTGTGTTTATAATAATGTAGTGTATTAATTATATATTTTTGATAATATAAAAACTCAAAGTATTTGAAGAAGTAATAATAATTAAGTTCATGTCTTATTATCAAATACATTTTTAAATATAATATTATAATATTATAATAGAATATTTTTTATTTTTTTTTTTTTTCAGAAAAAGGATTTCTAGAGGTGCTATCTCTGCAAACTATAAGCTATAATTGCGAGCAATGAGTAAAACATTAACATTCAGATCTAAAACTATATGCAGAGGTAATACATCACACATTTCAAAGGTAAAGCATTATAGGACTAAACCATTGCAAGTAAAATATATATTTTGGTACTAATATGATGTTAAATAAGTTCATAAACTATCCTAAATTAATGCCTGTTACATTTAAACTGAATCTAATTGAGATAACTATTATGATTCTAGGCCTCTTATATTATATAAATGATAAAAAAGTATTTATATTGTAAACTCTTAAATTTTTCAACGAAAGCAATATTAAAATTTAATGCACTATGATTGAGGAGTAATATTAAAGGTATATTAGAACTCGAGACGAAAGCAGGTGTGATTTTTAGGTAATGAGGCCTAGTTTTAATTAATTGTGAGAAATTGTCTTTAAATAACTAAGCAAGGTGCTTATTTAAGAGTAAATAATTATAGGGCAGTACGTTTTAAATTAATATAATTTTCATCATATAGTCGTATAAACTGTTGTAAATTGCCATGGTGACCTGGAGATATATTCATTATTTTTTTTTTAGTTTATCGCTGAATCCACCTTACTTGTCAAGAATGCTTTACACAATCGCAAAATAATAAGTCGTTGAAGTAGTATAGAGTCGAATTAGAAACTAATAGTTATAACGTTAATATATAAGATTATAAATATATAATATCAACATCTATACTTAAATCAAGTAACTAAATTATATTATATATATAAATAGATTTATATACATATTTGATAGATTTTTCTTGAAAAATTGATATCTATAGTTACTCAAAATATAAATAAAATCGTAAATACGGTTTCATACAGAACATTCATACAGATTATAACTCTAGTAACATATTATTAATATATTCTTCTTTATACATAGCTATCCAATGTACGAGAAATTTGTATATGTTTAGTTCACTAGATAGGATGTTGACGTTATCAATATACATTTATAATATAATAGTAATACTGTTTATTAATTATTAATAACTTATAATATCTGTATACTATATTAATTTATCATAAAGCAATAATTAAATTATATAATGAAAGTATAAATTATTATTATATTCTTGAATATATATCTTTATATATTGGAATAAAATTAATATCAGTTATTTATTGAAAAGTTATTATTATAATTATTATATTATTATAGTAATAGAAATAAATTAAAAGTGCTTTATCAAGCTTAATATATTATAATATTGTGATTAATCTTGAAAAGTATTAATATTATATATACTACTGCAATATAAAATATATAATATATATTATTATTTAATAGTATATTATATACTATAACACTTGGAACAAAATTTAAATTATGTTCTAATATTTAAAATATACCTATAAATAATAAAATGATAAAATAAAAAAAAAATGGTTATGGAAAAAGTTCATAATAAATCTAAACTGGTATGGTTATGTCATTATATTTTCATCATTAAATTTAAGATATTAAATAAAGGATAAACAATAGTATTTGAAAAATCATGGCAAACAAAGAAATTTTTTAATTAAAATATAACAAAAAAAAAAAGTAAAATTTACCATTTTGAAGAGAGACAAAATATAAAAAAAAATTAAAAAAAAAGATTAACTTAATTATATATCTCTCTTTGCGTGCTCAAAAATTCTTAAATGTTACGGGAAAAAAATTTAATACTAAAAAACATCAATAGAATTTATGTAAAATTTTTATGTAAGGTAGCTATACGCTTTAAATCAGCGTTTTTCCTTTCATATCGAGCTCACATATGAATTCTAATTTGTAGTTCCTCTACTGTAGTAGTGTCTCCTCGCGTATCCGGCGAATGCTTCAACAATAGATTATTAATGGAACAATCTACGTCTGTGAAGAGAAATAATTCGATCAAATTAAACTTGAAATACAATTTCAATCATTTGGGAGTAATAAAGACACCCTCTATATTTTCCTGTGAATAATTGCTAAAATGTATTCATATCTATATAAATATATTTATTTTACGATTTACATGTTAGTTATTACTATATTATATTCCCCGCATGATTGATATTGATTTATCTTAATAATAAGTTTATCATTGAGTTGATTTCTCAATTTCCCATTATTTAATTCATTTATTTTTCATCATGAATTATTTAAAGATTTTTAGTGAGTATACATATATTCTATTTTATATATCAGATTCATTTTATTAAATTTCAGATTATGTGACATCTATAATTATACTTTATTATAATCAGATTATTATTAAATTAATTAATTTCTATTTATCTTTGATTAATTATTATTAACATACCTTGATTTTCTTATTATTATTGATTAATATAAATTAATAATTTATTGAGCATTTTTATGAAAGCTTTTATCGGTAACTTTATTATTACTTAACTGTACATATAAGTTATTTTAAATATATTAATTAGATTATGAGTGCAATACTATTATTATTAAGTTTTGATTATTTAGTGTTCTACATTTATAAATACAGTAGATTATTTCCTTAATTAATTTACTTAATTTTAATTATTTCATATTCTGATTTTAAAAGTTCAAATTAACATCGCATAAATAAGTTCTTCTGTATCATAACTTCAAATTTGAAATAATAATATATAATTAGACATTAATTAGTTCTAGAACAACCATGAGATTATTAGTATTTATATTTATATAATATTATTATTTATATTATGTTATTAACTTATAAGATCTGTTTTATGTATATTATTATATTATTACTCCCTTTAAGTTATTGCTTAGTTCATCAAATATAATAGGAGGCTAGTGGTATAGATATTATCTATTTTATTACAGAGGGAGCGTTCAAATGTTAGTTATTATATATTATTATTATTATTATTATTATCTATTATTATTAATTATTATTATTCCAATTTATTATCTATTTATTCATTTATTTATTTAAGTATTCAAATTACAACTTAATTATTTTTTAAAATATAAAATTAAAATATTAACAAAAATTATAAATTATTAAGTAAATTTGCTTTTTTAACGGATTTTAATATGTATATATTTAATAAATTTATCTTAAATTTGATTTATTTGTTTGCCTTATTCAGAATTATTTTTATTATCACTTAAGTGTGTATTTTTAAAATTCAAATCTCCTTATAAAATGGTTGCATGATTCTTTGTGATTATTTATTTTTCTAAATTTAACATAGGAAATTAGATAAAAAGTTTTTGGAATAATGAAATTGTATTGAATCACTTTCCAAGAATAATTTCACTGCAATTTGATTAATCTTAAATCTTTATTAGATATGTGTTCATCATTATTATTCATTGCTCACGGATATTTATAATAATTTATTATTTACTTTAATATGATTATATATTAATCAAATCATTATTATTATTTGACTATTTTTTATCTATATAAACTGTTGAAGTAAAAAAAAAAGTTTATTATTGAATAGTTATAAATCATCACGGTTGTTAGTAAAGAGTAGTGATTATTTCAATAGTGATTTGAATAGTAAATTCAATATTGAATATTGTCCAAACAATGTTTATAAGTAATAGACTATTAAATAGATAATTGTAAACCTTAATGTTGCTTTTAATATATTAATAATATACTATTTCATCTTGTTGATGTGTTATTAGTTTTATTATTCAACTTTGAGGTTACTAATAATACAGTTGAAATGGTCTAAACAGTATGTTTTATAATTAATAAATTAACTACTAAAATTGAGAATTATTAGTTATTATGAATGGATTATTATTATCATTCTTATTATATTCAATTTATTATTAAATTATAAAGAGGAAAATAAGAGAAAGGTCATCATACAAAAAAATTAGATTTATTAGATAGAGAAATCGCAATAAAAAACTTTGATTGTATGATATTAATACATATGCTCTTGTAAAATTCTTTCAATAATTTCTGGTACCGGGTATGCTGGTTTCCGTTTCAATTTTCTTTTGCTTTCTTTCGATTATTTCTTTGTTTTTGGATAATTCTGAAATATGATAGGGAATGAAATATCACGATTTAAAAAGATACACTTCATATAGATATAACTAGAATAATATAATATATATAATTTTAACCTGGTGAAATATATTAACTAAAATTCGTATTTCAACTTTCATAGTTTTTATCAGTATACTACATGCTATCAACTTAGGCAATTATACCCCTATATAACTTAATAATGAAATAAATACCATCCCTAGAATAGGCAGTTCATAGTTTAAAAATGAATTATTTTATTCAATTGAAATTATATATTAATAAAAATTAGCTCCCTTCCTAATGATAAAATTTCTATTAGACCATGAATAATAATAATATATATAATTAGTATAATGTTCCTATTTCAAAATAGTTTATGTTTGTAGTTTATGCACTTCACAAATATAGGACTGAATGTACATCTGATTGCTTATAAAGTATAAATATTTTTACTATGCTAATGTCTCTTCTCCGTAGAGAATGTAATATTATTTATGACTCATCTTCAATATTCAGCTTCCTGTTTGGAAAATAATAATATAAATTATTTATAAATTATATAAAAATTTTATTGTTTAATTATATAATTTAAATTATATATATATAATATATATAGTAGTATATAATAATAAGGGATGCATATGGTATTTAACCCTTTTAGGGCCCCTTTTTTTTTGTAAAGATTGTGCAACGCTATAAATAATGTTATTATCTTCTGAATTTTAGTTTACTTTATGTCCAAATACAATAAAAAAGTATTGATTTCCTTATAAGTTTAAGTTATATTTCTAAGTGATACAATATTTGGTTAAAAACCTTATTATTCAGGTTAAAGGTTATGTTAGCGTGACAAACGTGTCAGCAACAGGTAGACTGGCATGTTACTGGTTAGATATTATCTTAGTTTCTTCGAAAATTTACATACCCGATATTTTATATAGCTTTATGTAAAGTAGTCAGAAACTTCATGTGTGACCTAACTTTTGTCTAGTGGATATATATTTATATGACGCCTTAATAATTAACATAGTAATATAGATGTATAATTCGAAAAACTCTGGGGTTTTAATAGCAAAAAAAAGTTCAGTTATATATATACGTATGTTACATGTGTATTTTAGATACGTACAACTATATAATATTAATAAAAGAACACTAAAAATACATAATATTATAATAACTATAATACAACTAAATCTATTGATAATATTAATAAAGAAACAGTACCTAAATTTTTCCTTCTGATATCTAAAGAAAGGTAAAGTAATAATATTTATTATTAGTGTCAGTATATCAAATACACCTCAATCGTCACACCAAATGCTTTATATACATGGTTATAATCTTATTATATATATAAATATATATATATATAGTATAAAAAATATAAAGGTAAAAAATAGTTATTATAATTTTTAAGATATTCGTTTGTATATAAACAACATTAAAGTCACTATTAAAGCATTTCACTTATATTACCCTGACAGTTTATCATTTTAATATATACATTAAATTATATATAGTATTTGTAACAAATTACAATTTAAATATAACATATATATATAATTTTACCTACTATATATATATATATATATATATACTACTAGATTTGAATTTTCTACGAAAAATATATTGTCTATAAATATATATGTTATTTAATATTTAATATTAATAACTTAAAATAATTTCATTTAATTTTTTAATAATACTGAAGATAAATTAAAATGTAAATCAAGTACCTATTGTTATTAATGTACAGGAGTATATCGTCTCCTAACACGTAGTTTATTTAACGATAGGTAGAAATATATATCTCCAAACACTAATATGTAGTACTTAGCTTATATCTTATTACTTTATCTTATTGTCACTTATTGTCAGTTGTCAATTGTCAGTTGTCAGTTGTCAGTTACCAGAGTTTCGTAAATTCTCGTATTATTAGTTATATAATATATACATTCAAACAAATTTATATTATATTTATTACAATTATGATATTTTAAAGTAATTTTAATATAAACATTTATTATATATAATATTTATATCATACCTATAATGTGATAAATATTACGAAATTATTAAATTACATGTAATTTATTAATATATATTATATATACTTATATATAGTATATTATATATTATATTTTATATTTATATTATATAATTATATATATATTATAATATAATATTATATATATATATATATATATATATATCATATATATATTTATATATATAATATATATATTACCATCGGTGTATTGCTTTTAAAAATTCTTATATCTCATATATATATAAATAATATATCTAGCTATTTATATATAGTTATTGTAATTATATCATCTTATTAAATTATAATATATTTATTTACTTCATAATATTAAATATATATATTTATAATGATATATAATTATAATTATTAATATAATATCCCGTACCATTTAAGACTATAATTTCAACTATATATATATTATAATAAAGCTATAATACTACGTAATAATATATATAATCAGTATAATCATACGTGATAATAACTTCGTTACCACATAATCAGATAGTAATTTTTTCTAAAAGGTTGAGAAGTTTCAAAGGTCTGGGAACTGCCCTCTGGGGGTAGACAAGGGTCGGGCAGTGGGCCATACAAAAGAAGTGAATTTATATTATTTTATTTTTTAATATACGCTAAAATTAACAAATTTCTATTCCATCACAAGAATTAATTTTACAGAAAAATTTTGAAACCCCAAAATTTCATTTTAACCTGTACATAAAGCATATAAAATTTTTAAATATCTTCAAGATTGAACGTTGGTTTGAATGTCTGACAGGGTTCTTTTCATTTTTAATTACATAAATGATGTGAATAAAAGCGCATTCAAATGTGTGCTATTTGGACTGCGCTCATATAGAGTGCTTTGAATATAAGATGTCGATTCGCGAACGAGGCATACTCTTAATCTCTAATCATTTATCTCTTCTCTTCACCTTCACTCATCCTACTAATTTTTGAACTACCTGTTCTGCGCCTCGACCTTTCTAAATATATCTTTTACCTCTCTCTCCTCCTCTTCAAACACTAATACTTATATTCTCTCATTTTCTCATTATATATATAATATACCAAACTATCTCATTTACAAGTATACTAGTATGATAGCTATCATTTAATATATTTATTAATTAACCATATATATATAAGTCTAATATTAATAGCTAAATCGCGTTAATGTATAATACTATAATATATCACCTATAATAATTATATATAAATAATTAATTTTGAAGAGTATATATTATAATATATAATGAAATTAATAATATAAGTATTAATATATACTTGCATATTATATTATATTATATTGCTATATTTAGCTATATATTATTATATATATTTATTATACTATATATAATATATTATTATATCTATATATATATTATATTGAATTAAATTATGTTAGAGCTTCTAATGATCTAGGAGCCAGAAGTGTCTTCTCCCATCACGAATTTGGGGCGAGCCGGTGCCATTCCATAAATATAAATAGCTATAAAGGGGGTTCGAGAGGGGTTTAGAGTAAGAAAGTTAAATGAAACTGGATTAAGGTTATAGTATAGGTTCGGTGTATTTATTTTATAGGTTGAAGTTTAAATATTTTATATATCTTTATTTATTGAATTGATCTTATAGATACATAAAATTCTAGATAATCTTCGAAAAATTATTAAAATCGGAAATTTAATTTGCATTTAATTCCCAAATAATGTTAAAAGTCAGATTTAATAAATTTAAAAAATAAATAAAAATTTTAATTACTTAGCATATATATAAATTAAATATGATTAGGGAATAGCTCCAATATATCATAATACTACATAATAAACTTTAATCTTACAACTAGAATAAAATTATTAAATAAAAATTTAGTGTAATAACTGTGAAACAGGAAAATTTGTGGCAATAATCAAAGAAAAAGAAGAGTAGATATGATATATCAGAAAGCAAAATAAATAAAATAAAAAATAAAAAAAAATTAACTTCTGATATAAATTGCTCCAACTGTAAGCTTCAAGAAAAAGATACTGAAAAGTAAAAAATAAAAATTAAAAAAAAGGAGCTAAACGCTATTGAATGCTTATTTTTCCTCAATTATCGCGCACATAAATTCTAAAATTAGAGCTCTCTAGATTAAGATGCCTGAATATTTAAAAATGGCAGAGAATGCTCTTCAAACAATAATTATAAATGAAGCTAGACATTACAATTAAATGGAAGCAAAAATTTTAACCTTTAAAGATGAAATACATACTTCCAAAGATGATCCTTTAGCCATTTTTCCTCTATTATTATCATAGAGTTGTGATTATTATATGTGTCAAGATTATATTTATTATTATTATATATCCTATTAATTATTTATTATTATTTATTATTATTAGTTATTTTATTATTATTATTATTATTATTATATATATTGTTAATTATATTATTAATTATTATTATGTATTATTATTATTATATATTATATTATTATTATTAATTTATTACTTAATTATATATTATTATTAATTATGTTATTGTCTATTTATTCATTCTTTATTTTTATCTTTATTATATTTTCTATTTGTTTTAATTATTATTATTATTATTATTATTATGATCTATTATTAATATTAAATATTATTATGTATTATTACTAATTATTAATTATTATTATTATTATTATTATTATATTATTATTATTACTAATATTATTATTATTATTTATTATTATTATTTTTCATTATTATTATTATATTATTAATTAGTAGTATGGTTATTGTTTTATTATTAATTATTATATATTATTATTATTATATTATATATTATTATTATGTATTATTCATTAATTTTCGACTTATTATGATATAAACTATTATTATTATTATATTATTATTATTATTAATATCTATTATTATTCATTATTGATTATTATTAATTATGATTAATTATTATTATATCTATAATTATTTCTTACAATTATGGTTCTTTTAATTTCAATTTTTTTTTTGTTATTTGGTTTTGGGAAGGAATGTATGATGAATTATTCGTAGTACATTTATATATATATATATATATAATATATATATATATATATATATATGATATATATATATATTATAATATCATATATATATATAATATATATACTATATATTGAAATAAACGGATGGTATGGTATTTAACTCTTTAGGTACTATATATATATATATTATATATAATAATATATATATATATATATATATATATATATATATAAATATATATATATATATATATATATACTATATAATATATATATATCATATAATATATAATAAATATATATATATTATATATATATAATATTAACATTATATATATATATAATTAAATAATATATATATACTATATAACTAAATATAGATATATAAATATAATATATTATATATTATTTATATATATAGATATATTAATATTATAATATATAATAATATATTATTATATATAGTATAAATATATATATATATATATGAATATATATATATAATAATATATATATATATATATATATATATATTTAATATATATAGTATATATATATATATAGTACCTAAAGAGTTAAATACCGAGGTACTTTATTTTATGGGATTTTGAACAATAAAAATATTTATTATCTTCCGGATAATTTTAGCTATTGTTCCAAAAGATTTGTTAGCCTAGGTTAAGTTAGTTTAGGATAGGTTGTTAGGTTAGGTTAGGTTAGGTTACGTTACTTATGTTAGGCTAAGTTATTTTAGGTTAGGCTGGATTAGTTAGGTAGGTTCAGTTATGTTTTGTTAGATTAGGTTAGGTTGTGTTAGGTTATGTTCGGTTAGAATAGGTTAGGAAAATATTCGTGTTCACATCTTTATATAACCTCAAAAAATTACATGTATTAATAATGTGATAATTCAGAAAGTAAATGGTTTTTAATAGCATTATAAAAGATCTCGTAAAAAAATATAGTACATATATATATATATATCTATATAATAGTATAATAGTATATATATATTATATATAATATATATTATATATATATATTATATATATATATATATATCATATAATATAGCTAGTATAGTATGAAAGGCGTGCGGCTCGCTATGGAAGCAAGGGAAGCAATGCTTCTCTAGTAAATAAAAAATAATTTCAAAAATTGAAGCAAGTCAATCTTAAAACAATTACATTAATTATTACAATTAATCATTCTGTTTTATCATTTTTTATTTGATTGATTAAGAAGAGAAATAGATGGAATGATGTTACTCTTCGTTGGCCAGTTTGACAATTTGCGAGAGAGAGAGAGAGAGAGAGGAGAGAGAGAGAGAGAGAGAGAGAGAGAGAGAGAGAGAGAGAGAGAGAGAGAGAGAGATAAATGTAATCCGACTGATATCATAAGTAAATGACAAAAAGATGCTTCTAAGATGAAAGCATCCTTCTCCCACTGAATTTCTTTTTTTTAACAATACATCATTAAAAATTAACTTCTTCCTATTCCAAACGCTCATTTTTTTCCGCATAATATTCGAAATTTATTAAAAACACTAAAATTCTTTAAAAATATTTTACTTAAAAATTAGAAATTTTATTTTGAAAAATAAAACACCTATCGTATGTTAAATCAACTCTCGAAGGGAAGCTTTTGAAAGCATTTACCTTCTCAGCGTTGATGTTGTTGTTGCTGCTGCTGGTGCTGCCGATGTACTTGCTTGTGTAGTAGTTGCTGTTGACACTGCCATAACAGGAGCGGCTGATACCAAAACAATTAGATTATTTGCTAGTTCGCCAAGTTGTTTAAAGGTAAGTGCTGTCTGTGGAGCTGCATTATTGCGAATGTTGGTTGGAAGAGTCTTCAAGAACTGTATTCGGATGATGTCTTCTCCGATTTTTAATTTGGCGCCATAACGGAGCATTTCTCGTAAATGAAGGGAAGACTTGAGACTGTAGGCTTGTTTTGACATAAGCTCGTTGAATAAGTCCGTCTTACATTTCTCGTAGATTGTAATGACGGCTTTTTTCAAAGGTGTGTAAGCATGAGCATCGATTTATGCAGGTGAGATACGACCAACGATGTCTGTTGGCAGCTGAGAGAGAGAGAGAGAGAGAGAGAGAGAGAGAGAGAGAGAGAGAGAGAGAGAGAGAGAGAGAGAGAGAGAGAGAGAGAGAGAGAGAGAGAGAGAGCGTGGAAGTACTTGGTCTTCTTCGAGGTGATTTTGCTAAGATGGAATTGAGCCTCTAAGTCGGAACGGAAGTCGCAGAGAATAGTGGGAGTTTTCCTTTGATCCCAACGATTGTTTCTTCAATCTATTCTTCGGCAGAAGGATGCTGGCTTTTGTTTTCTGTAGACATCTTCTTGTTTTCTGTAGACATCTTCTTTTTTTCTGTAGACATCTTCTGCCTGAGTCACCAATTATGTAGTAGAGGTCTCGTAGTTATCTCTTCTTCTTGTTTCTCCACTTGACAGGTAGCAGTTGATCGTTGTTGTTTTTTTGTTGTTAGCCCTCTGTAATGACTTTCTTCCTACATAGGAGAACCATAAATAACAAGTTACTAGCTCTAAGTTTGCTTTCACTGTGAAAGTTGCCTCTTTCAACTTATAGGGGCTTTTACGCCTCCGGATACTTGAGACTAAATATGCAAGCAATTTAAGTCGTTATAACCGTTTTTTAACTTGTCTCTACATAGGAAAGAGTCAAACAACTTATATTATTAACATCATATTTTATTCAATACAAAATGGTCGTTGAAATTCACAAAAGGACGGTAGTAAATTGTTTTATACTAGCGTCTCGCTTTATTGGACCTCAGTGCAAAGTGAATTCGTGTCATGAGAGAGAGAAAGAGAGAGAAAGAGAGAGAGAGAGGAGAGAGAGAGAGAGAGATGAGAGAGGAGAGAGAAGAGAGAGAGAGAGAGAGAGAGAGAGAGAGAGTTGGAGATCATTTCTTCGATACATAATAAACAAAGAAAAAAACAAAATTATGTACAATACTAATATTTTATAGAGAAAAGATTATAAATAATCATTATATCATAAAAACATTATATAGCAACATTTTATTATGGAAAAAAACAAAATAATAAAAGTTAAAATAAATGTATTCTATGTTCCAAAATAAAATTGATATAAAAATGTTTCATGCACAGTTCGTTTTTTAATATTCTGTTCTCATGTAATACATCAAACCACACGTTGCTTATTTTGGAATTTTTTCAAAATGTTTAGAGGGCCAATTTTCTTTGAAGTATATATTATTTATATATATATATATATATATATATATATAATATATAAATAATATTATATATTAATATATATATATATAATATATACATATATAATATATATATATTATATATATATATAATAAATATATATTATATAATATATATATAATATATATACTATTAAGTCTCAAAGAAAGTATGTAGGCGGTAGTTTAGTCACCTTAGTATACTTCATACTACATTTATTTCGGCATTAAAAAATGAATCTGATTACGATTTATTTGTACAATTTCTAATCATTTTAATTTCGTTTCATATCATCACTATATGTGGAAGAAATTGTGGTAGAAAACCAAAGATATTCCATTCCTGATTGTGTCGAGCAGAAAGATGAAAAACGGAGGTTTTTGGGGATTTAAAACAATCATGTTTTCAATGCCCAATTAGAAATAAGAGAAAGAGCATATGCCAATTACATAAAGACCAGAAAGACAGAGAGAGAGAGAGAGAGAGAGGAGAGTAGAGACGAGAGAGAGAGAGAGAGAGGAGAGAGAAGAGAGAGAAGAGGAGAGAGGAGAGAGAGAGAAGAAGAGAGGAGAGAGAGAGAGAGAGGAGAAAGAGAGAGAGAGAGAGAGAGAGAGAGAGGAGAGAGAGAGAGGAGAGAGAGAGAGAGAGAGAGAGAGAAGAGAGAAGAGAGAGGGAGAGGAGAGATGAGAGGATGAGAGAAGCAGAGAAAGAGAGAGAAGAGAGAGAAGGAGAGAGAAAGAGAAAGAGAGAGGAGAGAGAGAGAGAGAGAGGAGAGAGAAGGAGAGAGAGAGGAGGAGAGAGCAGAGAGAGAGATGAGAGAGAGTTTTGGAAAGAAGAAGGATAGTCAGAGGCGATTTATTGAAGAGGTCTGGGACTCTACTGAGGATTTGGTTGGAATATTTAAGAGGAGAAGAGAAAGGAAAAGCTTTTGGTTTGAAGTACTAGACAATTCAAAGGAAGAAAGAATTATTACAGATGCTGAAGTAGATCACTAGCATCGTCAGCTTAAACACTTAATTGAATTTTGAATGTAATCTGGGTTCGAGGAGCTACAAAATTTTAATTCAATTTCTTTGGCTATTTTGGAAATTTAATTATAAATATAAAAATAAAATTAAAAAAGAAGAATTTTAAAATAATAAATTGTAGCAAGGGGCCGGAAACCCTTTCTATCCTATACGTCGAGTCATATGAAAGTAAATTTTCAAAAATCTCTTCCACTGGTAGCAGAGGGGCGGAAACCCTTTTGTATCACGGATTACTCTTTCCCGCGAAATTGTGGTGGTGAATAATCGTTAATAGTATTAAAAGGTAATAACAGCTGATAGTGGGTGTTAATGTGATTAAGGAAATAATAACTAATAAATGTTAATAATAATTTAATAATAGTGAATAGTTGTGAATAATTTAATATACAGTGAATATCATAGTGCAGTGCATCATAATATTAATATTAAAACATAGTGTGTAATGCAAATAAAATCATTTAATAAAAATATATGTAACTAGCTGGTGATAATTAGTGACATATTGTGTTTAAACATTAATAATAAATATCATTAATATGAATAATATAAAGAGTAAGTTATGTTATGCAAGTTTACGATATGTACGTGTGTATTTATGTATGCATTTGTATAATATATTTTATATATATATATATATATATATATATATATAATATAATATATATATATTAATATATAATATATATATAATATCATATAGAGTATATATATATATATATATATTGTATATTTTATTTATTAAAAATCCTGGGGTAGCTCTAGTGGTAAGAGCCCTCAAGGCATACAAAAGTGAGGGGTGTTCCAGGTTCGCATACTGGCCGGGTGGGAGAATGTTGAGCTCCTCTTCCCCTTTTTTTCGGGCATTGGCTTCGTCCTGCTCAGGACGTTAATTATTGTAAGTACCCCCCATAGTCTTCCTAATCTAGTACTCTGCCCATAGCCGTCGAGTTTATCTATAATATATATATATATACTATATATATATTATATAATATATTAATATATATATAATATTTATATATATATATATATATAATATATATATATATATATTATAAAATAATATACAATATATATATATATTATATAGATATATATATATATATATATATATATATATTAATATATATTACATAACAACATAAAGACGAATAGAAAACATATATAAAACTTTTTATAAAACTTTAAACAATATATATAGTTGTACCATCCATCCTGCTTAGGGGTAATGCGCTGTCAGTTGGTGCCTGT
>JABUQX010123079.1:42500-47500 GCA_015478945.1 Trachelipus rathkii
GGCACTACCTACACCGAGCTAGAATCTCCAATACGAATAATACAGTCATATCTCCTGGTGATAGATGATCTGTAAATGATTTACCCAAATATGGGCAACAATCGTTGCTCACACTGTATCCCAATGCTTGGCTCATAGCAAGTCACTTTAATAAGAACGACACATAGTATAAAGACCTATACTCCATTATCTTGTATTAATCGGTGCACTATCTTCGACTGCACACTCACTAAGCGGTGCAGTTAGTGTGAAGGTGAGGGTAGATTAGCCCAGGGGCCTATTAAGTGGGGTTAGCTGCAGCTTATAAGGAGGTGTAAGACAGATCTTCTTGAATAACTTCAGAGTTGGAAGAAAAAATGGCTATTTTGTAAGAAAGGGTTAGATAGTGTGTTCGGCATCAACCGTCAGAAAATACATGTGAATACTCACATCAGGGGAGGACATTATTTTGTATTTTATTCAACAACCTATATACTAGTTAGAATTCATTAGATTTATTTAAGTTAAGTTTAGTAATAAGATATAAATTTGAAGACTTTACCATCATATGAATGTGCTTGAAAATGCGTCCACCTCTAAATCCTAGTAGAGTATATTAAGGAAGATTAATCTTATTATGACACAGGATTAGTGATTGCCAGTCCTTTATCGTAAATAGAAATAATCAAATATGAAGAAGGGCTGCTCATATATTTGCATAAATACTTATTGCTAGCTAGTCATTGAACATTATGTCCCGGCAATCTTTCATAATGGAGCAGTAGTTATTATATAGTAATATATATAGGAGGACCATCCGACCGTAGCCGTAATGATAATTATATTATCATAATTAAGGAAAAATTAAGTAAAAAGAAACTGATATATATAATGACTAGTTCTCTCCTACTCATATATAGATCGTCGCTGTGCAATAGTTTAGACTTTAGTGTATCCTCTCGCGTGTGATATGGTTGTAATTTCTCTCGCAATAATATAAAAACAATAGACTACTTCTAATAAAGTCAATCGAGAGTTCTCTTTAGGGCTCTCAGATATAAGTAGTTTAACGGAGTGTGAGGTCTTTGTACATTCTATTTCAAAAGTTTAATTTTATTTTTGGGAGGAGGCGATTTCTTGCATGGTAACCAAAATAATTTAGTTTTCAGCTTATTTATATTTCTAAGGCGCTCTCTCTTTACACAAAAGATCGTTCCAATGTATTTAGGAGAATTTAATGCTTTTCTGAACTTTAGGAAATTTTTGGAACTTTAGAATATTTTTTCAGGAAAACTAACATTGTTTTTAAAACGAAAGTTCTAATAATATAATATTATAATATAGTATTATATATATATTTCTATGGAAACTTAATTTCATATTTATCTTAAATATGTGTATATATAGAGTATTATATATATAAATTATATTATATAATATATATAACAGAATTAGATATATTATAATAGTATATAGTGTAGAATATTTTAAGTTTTGTTACATTCTGAACGAACGACCGTACTCATCGAATACTATAGACATAGGTACAGCATGAAATACATTTTGATATTGTTGCACAGAAACTAAAAAAATCGTTGCTTATTTTATATTAATATTTACCTTGTTTACGACATAAATTATATTCAATATATCACGGAAAAATGCTGTGAGTATATAATTAGTATATTCCCTGTGTGTTTAATTAGTGATATTAACATCTGGTCACTGATATATTATAATAATCTGTTTTCAAAAAGATTTAAAGAAATAATGGTAAACTATTTTTTTTCTTGGAATGAGATAAAAAGCAAATCCTTATGGCTTCTAGAATGCAATGCTTAAGAATCCAGATATTAAATTACTGTGAGTTAAACCTTTATTAGTATTTATGTTTTAAGCAATGACTAAAAATATAAAAGCTAAATACTGTAGATGGACAACGGGCGAGCTTACTTGATAATTAAAATCATAATATCTTTGTAAACTTACACAACCACTATTGGAGTTTAGAGTTCATTTTATGTGGTTCACTGGTAGCCCTGCATTCGAGGGGACTGATGATGTAAATGCCCTAAAGATATTATTACTGTACCTTAAATATAACCTATATATTTTACTATAATGATATTGATAACAATAATTTAATAGTTAATAATAAATAATAAATCTATTCTAATGGATAAAATATTAAATAATGAACGTATGTATCGCTTTGACCGTTAACAAATATACACATTGGAACCTATGTAATGAAATAGATAACATATCTAATACTTAATGAGCAACTATATAGTTTCCTGAGCAATTATAAGATAACCTTACGCCATAACTTAGTCAATTAAGTAGTAACACTACTATAATGTGAGTATTACGCTCAAAGACAAAGATTGAATTGTGGTAAAATTTCTTATTGCTTTTCTCCTTTCTAAGGCCACTTAATATGGATTACGTTGGAGAATAAACTTTGACATAGTAATAATACATTAGCAGTGTTATTCAGATAACAAATCACTACGTAAGAGGTTTTAATAATGTACATAATGATATAATTAATTGTCTTTCAATATGGGATTCGATCTTATTTGCAGATGACATGATAGTGAAATTCGAACGTGGTAGTAATAAATGAACTTTAGATTAAGTAATAATTAGGATTTTAAGATGAATAAAACACTGTCGTGCTAACTCATGAAAACTTAAATATTCAATTAAAAAAGTTTTGACATAATGATAATTTTAATAATCAGATATTCACATTTTATCAGTCATTATGACACTAAGAAATAATAAGTGAATAAGTAATAATAACTCGCGACATCACTCTAATAGAAATGGTGATAATTAGCCTCTCTCTCTCTCTAAAAGTCTTATTAGCAGTTCTTGTTCCATTTGTCAAATTGGAGTGGTGTGCTCTGATCAGTTTTTGTATACTGAAGTGGACCAACAGATTTTTGTCAAGAATCGATAGATATGTTTGTTGAATCAACCACTATTCAAGAATGTATACAAAGTGTTTGCAATTTCATAATCTAATAAATTTTTATGTATGATTAAATATTAAATAAATTGGTATATATATATATATATATATATATATATATACTAGATAATATAAGTGGTTGCTAGGTTATATTTTTAGAGGGCTACAGGGGTATTTGATTTTCCTTCTTATCTACTCTAGGTTTCCTATAGGTTAAGGGCAAATTACTCTTATGATAAGTGAATGATCCCCCTTTACCTTTAATAATGTCGGTATATATTATATATATAAGGCCTTAATTGCTAATAATGTTAATATGTTTGAAATATTTTAAAATATTATCCTATTACTAATTAAATACTACATATATTACAATAGCTTGTCACTATACTATATTTTTTTTTTAAAAACTTTAGAGCAACCTTTAATATAATAATATATCATTATATGAGAGATAGAAATTTTGTAATGACCTCACTAATTTATTACATTATCTACTTCAGACTATCAAATTTTCTATTAGGTTATGATCAGAATTTTTCATAAGACTTGAAAATTACCTCCATTCCCCTTTATAAAATAATGTGTGCACCACCCTTTAAATATATATATATATATAATATTATATATATATATATATTAATATATATATAGTATAATATTAATAAATTAACTTATATATTCATGTATTAATTATAATATATATATATAATTAATATAATATAATAAAATAATATTATATTATATTATTATTTATATATATATATAATATAATATAATATAATATGATATTTAATATTATATAATATATTATATATATATTATATATATATACTATCATAGGTAAATGATTTTCTTAAATGGATTTAAAACTAAGATAATTATGCATTATATTATTGAATATCGATATATATATATATGTAGGGGAATATAAGCTAAATAAGAGATTTGTTATATTTATTTTATTAAAACTAAAAATATTTGGTATGTATAATGTTTATCAAAAAGTTACCCATTTTGTGTTCTCTTTTTTGTCTTCTTACGTAAAAAGTCTATATTATTCACCTTTTCAAAATTATTTTTATATATTACTTAAAATCACTTCGATATAGATATTTTATAAATTTATTTTTCATTAGCTCGTTAACTATTCGATATTATAAGTGATCATGAATATTATATTAATCACGTTAAAACATATAAGCCTATATATATAGTAGTAGTTTATATATATATATTTTAAACAGTTCACCGATCACTCACCCATTTTAAGGCAATTGCACAGCAGGGTTGGGCAGAAATAAAAATATAGAAAAAACCCACCCAAGTTGACACTCAAAGTGGGTCTATTACGCAAAAATACTCTCGAACCTGCTTATGGAGCGCAAGGTTAGAGTCGTAGCGCGTCTAAAGAATAAGAAGAAGTACAGCAGTTCTCCGCTCTCGAGAGAGAGGCGGCGGCCAAGGCGGGTAGCACGGTGAGAGTGTCCACAGAACAGAATGTAAAACTGGGAAAAAGAGTGGCACCAAACGAAGAGTGGGTGTTTTCAATACTCACCGCAATTATTCATGCTGAGAGCAGGGAACCTCTTGCGATACTTAGGGCGGATCGCAAGTGTGAGGTGCTGATAGTGATTAACTGGTCCCTACAGATTCCTGACATGGGTCACGAAGTGAGACGTTACAATCTGATCTTAATGTTAGAGCATGCATGGCGCTAATTTATTGTAGTATCTAATAGAAAAGAAATAGTGAGTATTAGCGCTTTTGAACGTCATCGTTCAGTCAAGAAAGTATAGAAGAGTCTAATGTAGAGTTTGAATAGAAACTGATCAAGGTATTTAATTAATTCTTATTTTGTGGTCATTTAAATCACTCAACCCTTTACCAGTATTAGTATATATATAGAGGGGGTATATATAAGATCGGAATTACACTCTTTCCTCCACTCGAAATTGTTATGAGAATTGTTCTCCGTACAAGGCGATATAAGACCTCGGTTTATAATAATTCGTGACTCAGTAGTAAATTATAAAACTAT
>JABUQX010123079.1:52500-63383 GCA_015478945.1 Trachelipus rathkii
GAGAGCCTATGCTACATGGTACCATATTATTAATCATATGTATTAGGTGGAATATCTATAGAGAGGTTAATGTGCGCTTACGCCTCAAAATAGAGAGACTTAGTTTTAAATGACTCTCTATATTTAATATTTTTTTCCATCTTTCCATTAACGTTTTTCATTTATTATACTTTTCTCTTAGGTGGCTTTTTCTCGTTTATTTATTGATTCATGTTTGGACACAGCTCCTACTTTACTTGCTTCCATTAAAGCTATTATGTTATTATGGCACTAATCATTACATCCTAAATTACGTGTAAGTTACTTTTTACTGTCTTAATAAATAAACTTATCCTTTCACCTCACTTCTTTATATAGTTAATTTTTCTTTGCCACTCCTCATTTGATTTTACTAATTGTGTAATGATCCCTTTTTACGATTATAGATCCCATTTTCGGGGGGCCTAATTAATTTGCTATATATATAAGTAGTATATATCATTTGTCATACCCATAAGAAGGTCTATGTTATCTATCAATTCTTATACAATAAAAAATAAACAATAATAATAATTTTTAATAGTTTATGGTTAGTTTAATATATATATCGCATTTAGCGCAAAACACTACAATAAAAATTATACACTTTAGAAAATCAATACCCTATATAATGGCTAATAAATTGAAAAATTAATAACTTATATTATAGTATGCACAGTGAAAGGGCACTCCTTTATTAACCGCTAAATCTCTCAGTAATATAATTGATAAATTATATTTAGGAAAAGGGATATAATACTTATATATATATCATATATATATATATATAATATATATAGTAATTATTTTAAAATTATCAAGTGTGTATTTTTTGAGGGTGCACCCTGGATTATATATATATAAATATTAATTAAATTGTTTTATTAATTATTAAAGAAAAATATTGTTTATAACATTATGTTAAAAAAAAAATCTTTTGAGATGACTCCCTCACATAAAGGAGTCTCTCTAGGATCTTCCTGGAAATTTAATAACACTTAACGGGTTTAAAAAAAACACAAAATTAAATATTACATTACCAATGTATATAAAAACAACTACTTAGATTACAAACTAATAATTTCCGTTACAAAATTACAAATCATTAGTTTGCAGTTATATTGGCAAATTCAATTTAATTCCAAAATCAATTTAAGTTACAGCCTCTTCACATAAAAAAAAATAATAGCAAAAAATATAATACTAAAATATAGAATGTAAAACATAAAACCTATAAATTTTCTGAATGCAACCAATAGAAGTCATTGATATAACTTCCAAAATCTCAATTTTAAAGCTCTCGATCATAGGTGTGCAAGAGATTATAGCTAGGGTTACCCTCTTCAAAAAGTTTCTTTACACAGAACCAATTGAATTGGGATGATAAAATAATTATTATCACTTTTGAGATTATAAGCAGATTTACTCTCTTACCTTGATCCATGTTGTTCCTATTGTGGTTCTATACTAAGAACGACCACTTCTTCCACACTAAGGAAGATCTGGCAACGGAGAGAAAGATGATGGAGGTTGCTTAGATGTTAGATAGCTTTCTCTGTGATTTTTCTCTCGTCAGAGACTCGTGTGTCAAGACATATAAATAGAGTAATTTGTTAACAATTAAGGATGAAAAAGGTTGTTTATCGATATTAGATACGAACATAGACTTTTCCTATAACCTTTTTTTTAAAATGAGGGCAATTACTCATTTATTTTTAAGCAGATAGACCTTTTACCAAAGGAATAAATGGGTAAACATTAAATTTGGATTCCTCACGTTCAAGTGAGCCCAACAATTGAACTTTTTGGGAACGATGAGAGAGTGGCAGATGGAAAAGAAGAAAAGGCTCGTCCTAATATCACTTTCCAATCAATATTTAAGTACAGATAGAGTAAAGAATATATGTTTTGTGTAGAAATTATCTTTGGGGCTTGGTGGGTTGCGCTGTCATAGGAGTTAAAAGAAAAGTATTTGATTGTAAGTCTATCAGTCTAACGCGCGTAGGTTGGAGATTTTGCACGTGGATACATGGCAGAGCGCCTAGTAATTGGATATAGGACATAAAAAAAAACGAATAGCTTTTGAGTTTTTATACTGTGATATTTCTGTGTAACAGATGCCTCGAAGCATCACTGGAGTGCTAAGTCTTAAAGTTCAATTATTTACAACTCTTTATTAATTTCTGTCCGCTTTGCTCCGAGAGTCCTCAGAGACATTTATTATAGATCAATTGATTGATAATGAAACACAGAAGATCTGAGTTAGATTATAATCATACCTTAAGGAAGATGAGACTTATTTGAGGTATATTTGGAGAATCTATCTGACAATAATAGATTGGAGAGAACGGGATGTAGAAATGCTATTTAATTAAATGTGTTTTTGATTAATTGCACAAATGATCGGCAATGTAGAGACAATTTATCTACAACAGTTCAGATATAGAGGTAGAGGTGTTGAAATAAATATTATCTTCAAAAGGCATTGAAAATTTATTGGTCTTTAATACTGTAAAGGTAAAACCGAAAGTGTTATAGGAGATACGTGATTGGAAAAGGAGAATGCTCAGGTTAGATTTAATTGAACACAGTATAAGACTACCAAAAGAGCTTGTTTGGGAGTTGACACTATCTTGCGGGCCCCAGATACTCCGTGACTTGAAGTTTGGTGCGTGGTTTTCTCGAAAGGGCTCCTCTCTCTCTATGGAAATGATTTACCCGGGATCACATTCTTCAAACTATGCAGAATATAAAGACTTATAGATCATAATTTACTTTTTCTGTCATGTGGGTTTCATTACAATAACCAAATTGTGGATACACCTTAACCTCAATAAAGTGTAGGGAAGCGTGCAGGCTTTTCTGACCTTTCACTTAAACAGTTGAGTTACAGGTATTTTTCATGTCATAATGATTATATACATTTTATTTTTATTTGAAGAAAAACATGTTGTTTGACATTTTTAGAGTTGAGCCTCCTATAGGGTGTTTTAGGGATATAGGATTAACCAATAGAGAAGGAAGGAAGATTATATCGGACAGATCCTTTGTCATTACTGTTATGCCGTGAAGACGTCCCAATAGTTCGCTTATTCGGTGATATTACGAAACGATTGTATCTATACGATTTGCTGCCTCAAACCTTATTAAGAGTGATAGTATTGAAATCAACATCTCAAAAGCTTATGTGCGGTGCGAATTACCGAACTCAACTAAAAAATGAATTTAAAAAAGAAAAATTTAATTATCTCTCCGTTTTGAGATATTTTTTCCTAGAAAGGACAGTCCAGGAAGCAGATTCAACGAGAAAGAAGTACATAAATTACATTTAGTCTCGGAGATGTGAAGGTATGCATCATTTTTATATCAATATAGCTGATATTCTCTTTATTTTCTCTTTTTTCTCTCTTATTATTTCTTTTTTTTTTTTTTTGTGTGATATAAGGTAGTAGCCTCTGAGCATGAACAAGTATATTAAATTTCTTTTTGGAAATTTGAAATAAGATTATAAAACAACTAGCAATGTTATAAACACAAAAAAGAATAAATTTTTATCTAAATCGAAAAGAAGGTGTTATTTCTTGGACTGAAAGTAATAAAGTGATATTAACAGTCGCATTGAAAACACTCTCGTCTCTTGACAGTGGGACGACTGAGAAGGAAAGAAAAATATCGCAATTTTTCACTTAGAAAAATATTTTTGAAAGAGGTAAAAATTACGGATGATTATGTGGTTTTACTGGAGCACATTTAATAACAATCCAAAATTTTCAGGGCGTCTCTCTTCATGGGATTGCGCTCTCGAGGGATAAGGCTCTGAAAGTGCTTTAGGGGGGGGTGGGGCGAATCTTATAGATTTGTTGGAGTATACTCACTAAGGTATATTTTATTTTTAGAGAGAGAGGATTGATTTAGCTTTTCATTTTTGTATAATGAAAATAGTAAAAGAAACAATATTTAATTAAACTTTTTTTTTTTCATTTTTCTATTCTCCAAGTATAAAACAGGGCAAGAAAGCTCACAGAAGCAATATACCAAAAAAAATCTCTCATATGGAAAACCCCATATTAATAAAAATGTAATATCTTCTCCACCAACATACCACTATACATAGGGGTATACTATGTTCCATTCCTTCTTACACTATTCGGAAATTTTTCGTTATTGCATAGGTTTCTACGCGGTTCGTTTAGAATACCTCATAAGCTAGGCACTCAGAATTAAAATTATTTGCGTCTCATTTCACTTTATGTGCGAGCTCCGACTCTATATAGAAAGTCTTGGATTGGATATTCGTACTCGAAGAGTCTGTGTCTTGTCATGGGATATTGGAGCTTTTTCGATAAACTCCGTCACGATAAGCGCTGCTCTCTCGAACAATATACATAATTATAATAATATCTTTCATGGCAAATAACTCTAAGAATATACACAGAGGTTCAATAACTCGTTATAAGTTTGGATCGTCAGGTCGACAGAAACTGGTAGGAGGTGATCTCCAAAATGTCAAAAAACATGGTTTTCCTTGGCCGAAATGAAGGGAAGTACGGAGGGTGAGGGATCAACGTCAGGTAAGTGACAACAGGATAGAGTTACAATATGAAATATGTGAGCGTGTTTTAAGGGTCAGAAATGCTGCCAGTTTGCTTTTTATTTTGTGCAAAATTAGGATAAAAATAAAACAAATAAAAAAAAAATAAAAACATTTTGCCCTAAACACTATATAAATTTACAGATACTCACGCAATAATATCAGGCAACAAATAAGCCGTGAAGACAATATGGAAAACCGCTAAGTCATGGAACCTCAAAATCAATGAAAGGATGGAGAAGTTTGTTGCCTTAAAAAGAAGATGATATTATATAATATCACCAGAATTTCGGAGTGAGAGAAATCTATATAGGAGCGGGAGATTGTTTGCTTTGCACTTTTTCTTAATATGTTTATTTTTTTTTTTTTTATAAGAGGTTTTGTACAGAGAGTTATAATTGGTGGACATATATTTTTATAGAGTAAGATTGTTATTTAAATTTTTTTTAAAAATTTTATTTTATTCTTTTCTAATAAAAATAAAAATTTTTTTTTATTTTTTTTTTCAATTTTAATACCCCCCTAGGAATCCTATGCGACACTTTTTTTTATTAATTTATTTATTTTTATTATTATTTTTTATTTTAGGTGTAGATTTAATGTGAGGAAGAGTGTGGATATAGGTTTAAACATTTAATTCAATTTAAAATTAAGTTTTATTACTCTTATTCATTTCTTTGTCCAAATTACCTTCTAATGGTAAAAAGTCTTATCTACTCATATACATATAGGTTAGTTTAATTGTGTAAATTGTGTTAAACTTAAACATTCTTTTTCTTTATATAATTTGTGTATCATTTTATAATTATAACATTTATATATCAAAGAGTGCTCGATTTTACTCAATGTACGAACAAATAGGGAGTCTTGCTCACTTACATGACTCGATTGGAGATGCAGCGCGCGCAATGTATTACTTTGCTCTCTTTTCTACTCTGGTACATATTCATAAATAACTTTTAAATATAATGTGAGAAAGAGATCATATGTGATAGAGAATTAGTTAAATTTGTAAAAAAAAAATTTATTTCGAAGTGTGATACATTCTTATTATTTCTGAGAGTGTGTTAGAGGATTAAATATAAAAAGAGACAAATCATAGAGAGAGAGAGAATTAATAGTGCCTATCTTTGCATAGCTTATTTAATCATTGTTTTATTTAGATTATGACATGGATAAATACTACTAAGCATAAAAATCATTGCACCTCTAGTTGTTGTTGTATTTTACTTAACAAACTTTTCGATAGGTATAATGGTAAAATTTGAGTTAATATGTCTGAAACTTGGTTAATCATATTTTAATATATGTTATGGTTATAGCTCTGAAATATGATATGTGCGAAATTTCAAGTTCATCGTGTGAATTTATTTAGGTATGTTATAATTATGGCGTATTATTATGGATTACACTATCCCTCAATGAATCGTTAGTCTCTTAAATATACGCTAAAGCTCGCCCCTTGATTCACTAGCACCTTCCTAGCAGCGCGCTCGAAGATTGATAAGACCTAAATAATCTGCATCGTATGACGGATATGAGTGTGATGACGTAATTCTTCGTCGTAGACTGAGATTTAATTACGTACTTCCCTGAACCGTCCCCTCGTATAGGGGTGACGCTGCCCCCTTTAAGAGATTAATTTGTTCTTATAATGACATTTGAAAAATTTGCAACAGAATAATTCTTACATAGTATTAAGAAATCTGAGTCGAGAAAAATCGATTCCCTGAGTAAGGAATCTCAGTTATTATATTTAACGTCCACTCCAACTACTCCGGATCCGGCTCCGACTCCGACTCCGGCTCCGGTTCCGCCTCCGACTCCGGCAAACCAGCCTCTCTGACTCTGGCTCCGACTCCTTCTCGCTTACAGCCAGCGCGAACGGACATCTGCTTCAGCCTCTGAATTTTTTTTCTTATTCTATATTTATATATTAATTTATATATTATAATAATAAATTAATTTTTTAGTGCTCTCGGTCATACTTGTGACTCAGCCTTCTGTGAGATCCGTAATATATATTCATACATGGTTAGAGTTGATCGTTAACGGTGATTACGTTAAATTTGGAGGGAGTGTGAGATGATGTGATATTAGGTGAAATTCGATTTCGTAGACTGAATATAGGTTACGTTCCGGAGGTGTTCCCCATGAAAGTGGGGACGCCTCACGCCCATTAAAATATATGAGTTGGCGAAGTGTATCTGGTATTTATGTATATAAGGTGCTTATATAATATTTTGAGTATGTTAGTGTGCAGAATTAGGTGGTTATCTCGAGGAATAGATATAAATATATCTTCGAAAAGAACTTAGTGGTCACCCTAGGACCGTCGTGGAAAATGAGTGATTGAGGGATACGAAGCTCCGTAAGATGCTGGTCAAGCAGCCATGCTCGATGGTCGAACTGGTCTCGAAGATAATAATAAACAATCGTGATTTTTGATGAGGTTGGTCACTAGCAAAGATATTGATACTTCCTAATGTCACTCTCACAACAATGATATCTCGGTGTCTTTATATATTGTATTGAGGAACTCTGACTATTAGGATAACGGAACCTTATGTATGAGTTATAAGACCATAGTATATGAGTAAGGGTGTCTAGGTACACTCCTCACTTCCATAATGGTAGTTGGGAATCGCCCTCCATTGTAAATATAATAGAAAAATAAGACGACAGTATAAATATGGACAATTATACACTCTTCCTATATGATTTCAATCCTCCACGAAGGGTCTACAGAGTATATGAGGAATTAACATAAGGCGGTAACATAAACACAATATAAAAATAATACCTACAATAGAGTTACTAAATAAATAGTAATATATTCACTAAAATGAAAGTATCTTTATTCATATTGTATGTTATAACATACAAATTTACGTTTTTAGGCGGCCATAACCCTCTAAAGCCCAAGAGAGAATATAATACAGATAAAATCTCTCAGAGTATAAATTTCATACTCACTGGTCACTCAGCCCTTTCCCGTGATTACTATCTCTTGATCTTATTGATTCTACTTGAGACATATTATTGATACTTATTAGATCTTATATAATTGATCTAATATTTGATTCATTAAGTACATTATTATATTAACTATTAATTAATATTAATATGTTACTAATGTATTACATTATCCCATATAAGTGACTAAATGTAAATAATCAGTAAATTTCAATTCCAACCTTATCTTCCACTACCTGCTGTGTCCATCCTTGATCTTATTATTGATCTTAATATATTGTAATCTATATTGATAAATCTATTGTTCTTGTCATAATATAATATACTCAGAATTATTATCATTTTGAGGATTATTAATTAAAACCAATATAATAACAATTTTCCTACATGTTCTGAAAAAATTCTAAGTCTAAAATCAATATATATATATTTATTGTTGACGTAAACAATAAGTTTCTAATTTCAATTAATAAAGCTTAACTATATACTATAGCTTAATCATTACTGAATATTAACTATGAATATATAATGCCCACAAACAATACAATAATTACTGACACACTTATTATATAAGCTTTAATGAATAATAACTAGTTATAAACAGTTAAGAGACCAAAAGTATAACCACACACTTAATTCAACAGTGATAAAACAGTATCTAAACATAGCTAAACTCTGAGAAGATAGTATACTTATTCACACATATTTAGTCAAGCATATTATGTCTTACTTTACTTAAACATATAAAATTTGATTAATTTATTACAATTTTATTGGTATTGTTCAGGAAAAAATTATTTTACCATAAATTACATGAAATTTGATACATTTAGCTAAAATTTACAGAGCAGCGAAAGTATGCCCTACGTAACAAAGTTTCTAACTAATTAATATTAATAATACCATACATAACATTAACCATAGAACTGAGAATATTAATATACAACGACAAATAACCTGACAACATCTTATGCCAAGTTAATAAACTGCTAACATAACTCAAAGGTACCAAACTTTAATATCTTTTCAACAATAAAAGTAACTAACAAGGCAATAACAAAAAACATAATCATATTCGCACTTTATCAAACATAATCCTCCAACTAATGACAATGTTTTAATTTTTACATTTAACATTAGTTAAATATTAACAAAAAAATTATACATACCTAACTTCTTAAACCTTATAACCATCAATATAAATTATCCTAAACAGGTAAGACAAAAAAGTAAAGGTTTTACTCTCTGTAAAGCTAAACTATAAAGAACATAACATACCTAACACACAACAACCAGACGAATTAAACAGCTATCATTTAATACCAACTAGTTTCAATTTAAATAAAGCGATAACATACTGTAGTGAGGAAGTAAACAAGTTTTCATTTTTAATAAACATATAATTTTCATTGAAAAGAGCGTTATTTAAATACATAACTATAAAACATAAAATTATATAATCAATATATATTAACATTAAAAAATAAATAGTTCAATTTTAAATAAATATATACTAATTAATTCATATTAATCATAACTTAAGTAAAGTTCATATAAATATTTTCTTCTAAAGATTCAAACACCTTTATTAATAAAGGATATGTAAGTATAAATGACCTTTCAGCATAGCTACACTAAACCATTATTTCTAAGCATTTTATTTTGATTCATTCAGCACTTCATATCTCTCATTACAAAGAGATATAAAGTTTAAATAACTCATTCCAAGCTTGATAAGTTTATTAACGCCATTATCTCATATGTATACTGCCATTTATTACGGTATAACCCGTACATGTTTCTAGGTGTAAAATATCAAGTAATTACTCACACGTAGAGTCATATTATATGTAATATTCAAGTTCACCTCGAGTATGTCAATTATTACGTTAATGATATAGCTTTATTATATTAATTTTCATTTTTTATTTTAATCATAAAGTCTATATATGTATATAAATATTTTTATCATAAGGATAATATATCAGTTCGAATACTTTGTTAATTACATATTATAGCATTTCATTATCGTTTGTATAGAAGGTTACACTTAATGATCGATGATTATCGTATAAGGGTTTTCCCAGTTAGTATGCGTACATCAAAGGGGTTTTATTTAATATATATCGTATACCACACGAACGAGATAACAACTTAATAACGTCTATTCATTAGAACCACTTAAACTTGTACTTTCCAGTTAGATTATTATCTATCTTACTGACGTATACAGTATCATTATCGTGATTACACACACTTAATCCTCTACCCATTGCTTGCTGCGATTATGTCGATAATTTATCTTGTATTAATATAGAAATTGCACATCATTACAACCAATACTTAGAATAAGCGGTCTATTATTTGATCCTTTCTGGATGGAAAATTCAGGCTAAATATATATGTTATGTATGGTCGCTCATTCTCGGTTTACGTGATTATTATAATATAATAAATGTTAAACATTCAATCGTTGATGAATAAACGAAACTCCTTACGTAGAAGATTAATCAACAACAAGTTCAGTATGAAGTATCAGGAGATAGTAATTCATTGTATCTAGTCTACAATGTGCATAGAGAAAATAATATAATATCTTACTCTATAAACTAGAAAATTATTGAAAAATAGAGAGTGTTATATCACATCCATTGAGAGGTAAGAAGTAGTTCTCTTCTATTCCCACTCTGAAAGAAAGTAAACTGAATATAAATATCTGTCGGACGGGACACACCCCAAGGGACGAGTTGGCGGACAGCCCATATCCACGTTCTTGCAATAATGGAAAAGGTCATACTTGCTACATTGTCTGTCATACATATAGCGTCAACATTACACATATAATCATCCATAAGTACTAAGACAAGTAAACTCTCGATCTCTTATTAGTCTACTAAGAAGGCCTAAAACCGACAAACATTAATATGCTCTCAATATATGAACAAAGAGTGTCAGAATATATCTACTAAAAGGCTCGTATATAGACCGCCAGATTCAGGCTCTCGTATATATTTCCAAGAATAAATAACTCTGCTACTCTCCTCCAAATGTAGCCAAATAGAGAGACTCATAACTAAGCGCCTTTACGCACGAATAAACTACATACATTAACAAAGTCCATACTACAAACAGTAAGTACTTAGCACAGCGTACAAAACGTAAGCCTATTCACACTGTTTTCAAGCAATTCCTCTAACATATCAATGTTAATTTCATTAACACTATTGATTACGTCGGCATTTCGAGTATCATTTCGGATAAACATAACCCAAAAATGGTTATCATTTACAACTCATCA
>JABUQX010123080.1:0-10000 GCA_015478945.1 Trachelipus rathkii
TATCCGCTATAGGCGCTTAATTACGCAGAGGAACACCAGACGGCAGGCTTTAAAAGTGAGGGGATTAAATTCTGCAGGAATACACAGAAGATGAGAGAGAATTCCACAGAACAGGGGTAAGCAGGAAAGAAGGAAGCCGCCACAGCGAACTAGCTGGAAGTTGACCAATATCTATCACGAAAACTCGTGCTCAAGACATCAGCAACCCCTTGGCTAGACGAGGGGCGTCCGTAAAGGTGGTGGTAACGCGAGTGGTCATTCCCTCGCAACACCTGCCGGGCTGCGGTCCTCTATAGAAAAAGGAAGATAAAAGTACCAACATCAGCGTCGCCCAAAAGATAGAGGGTCAACGTGAAACCTGGAAAGTTACAAGAACAGTTAATAAAGCCTTTGGTCTTTGACTCTGACCTGTAAGAGAAAGCCGGTGTATATACCCAAGCCCCCCCCCAGATATGAGACAGTACTCCATACAAGGGAGGGCGGATGAGACCCTTGATAGCTGGAGTAACTGAGAAGAGGAAAAAAAATCTCGCAGTCATAAACAGAATCTCACCAGTTTCTTTGCAGGCCAGCCCTAAGCACACACAAGTTGTCGACTGGTCATTTTTCCGACATTTTATTTTGTATTTATGCGTGTTAGCCGAGTAAAGAGTGTGAATTGTTAACCGGGAGAGCAGACGAGACAGAGACACGGTCGAAATGAGAGTAGGAAACGGTTAGATAGGGTGTTTTTAGAGAAGGGAGATTTGTTAGAAGTTGAAGTTTCTTAAAGGAATTGAATGTTCAACAAAGGTTGAGAACGACGACCCAATCGGGAAAATCTCTATTGCCAGTATGCAGCGAGAATAACGAATCGGAAAGACTGTAAGAACGAGAAGGCAAATTCTAAGAAGTAAAGAATGGAGAGCAGGAATTGAAATGAGTGTGATAGACATTGAAGGGTCGAGGTCATTCAAGCCAGTATGAGTGGATAGAGGTTAGAGTGTGCAGGGTGAAGAAGATCATTAATGAAAATTAAGGAAATAAAGTAGGAGATAAGACTAGAATCAGCTGAGGAATACCAATTAATTGACAGAAAAACGAGAAGTCGCTCCATCAACCCCAGCCGATAGTTTAGCGACTTGAAAGAAAAGCTAGACATTAAGTAATCGGTAAAAAAGCAAAGAGAAGAGGGAGAACCTCAAAGGAGGGGACCTTGGAGAGCAGTGACCGCGTGCCATAGTCCCGGTCAAATGCTTTGCATATGTCCAAACGCCAACCACGCAAATTCTCCCCGTAGTATCCTAAGGCGGTAAAAACCATAAATTCGGTTAGATAAGGAAAGTAATAAGATCACCAGTAGACCTCGAACGCGAAAACGCGGTACTGGCGATCGGAAAGAAGAAGAATGAATGACTTCCAGATGGTCTAAGAAAGATAAGAAGGGTTCAAAGACTCATTAGATATAGAGAGTACACGCGTGAGAGCTATTACGGGGGCGTAATAGGTTAGGAAAGGATCAGAAGCGGCCTTACTTTTTTCGGAATAGTTTAGACATGTGCATGCTTCCAACATTGAGGGAAAGTGTTTAGTATTGAGACACATGAGAATATAGTTGAACGAGGGGAAGGGGCCAGCTCGGAAAAAGCACACTCCCTCAAAACTCGGGGAGGAATGCCATCCGGGCCCCCACATCCTGAACGCGTTCAATAGCAGAGTCTCAGAAGAGCCATGAACGACGAAATCAAATAAAATCACAGGGCTAAGGATCAATAGGACAGCCCGAGACTGACGAGAAGCGTGGAGGAGGAGGAAATGCCAAATCGTCACAGGGTTGAGTTTAGAGGAAAATAGGAGGCTCGAAGAGATTGGCCTTCTCAGTTGTGAGAGTTAGCAACAGAGCCATCAGATTCGAAACACGAGTGACGGGAAATTGCAGATTTACAAGAAGTTGTTAGAGATCGTTTTTGGCCAAAGAGGCCAGAAAGATTCTTGTCAGGTAGGCAGAACCAAGGAGGTTAGTCGCACTTTCGTTTGATGAAAAGCCCGCTTTTGCTCGTCGAAGAGTATCCCTGCACACGATTCATAGCTGAATGAAAATTAGCGATGAGTGATAGTGAGAACCGAGAATTTTTCCAATCCCTCCGATAATACCGGCCTGTCTCGACGCGACTGAGAATGGCCAGAGAAACCAGGCAACGATCGACCAACTGGATTATTGAGGAGAAAGAAAAGATTTTAAGCGAAGAACAAATTCCTTACCTGCTCATACCGTCAACGATTACAGCTCCCACCTAGTCGGCAGAAGCCGAAGCGTCCATCAAGAGTCAAAAGCAGTCATTCCAATTATACTTTAGCGTTAAAGCGACGCAAGGCCCCCCCAATCACCGCTCCGATCAAGGTGCTAGATAAAAAAATTGCATAGGGCAGGGAATGTAGCTGTTCTTTCCAAAATTATAACAAGTTAGAATTAGGGTTGTGTCGATTTACCAATAAGAGACGAAGGTAGTGTATTTATAGAGAGAAGGACTAGTGTAAAACATAGGTCAAGGTGTGTTCAAGAATTGGTCCGGACTCTCCCTAGTATCGACTAGTTGCTGATTAGTTGCTCCAAGATCTGTTCATAATGTCATTAAATGATGCTGACTCCTCGCTCCCTAAATCAGTATGAGAGGATTCCCAACATTCAGTGTTGTGTACATTGAATCCCTTAAATAGAGCCCCTATATAGAAGATGAGAAGATATAACAGTCCTCGTGATAGGATAGTAAGAATATCCAAATGAAATGAGTGAAAAATCTGTTCTGTAGGAGAACGTAAGCTAGAAACACAAGATTATTGGTAGTATGAAATAAGAAAAGCGATTCTTTGGAGGCACCAGAGCATCGAAAAATTATCGAATTACGAGATGCATCGAGACCTGTGTATATGCAGGAGTATTAATGTTTATGATATGGCACAACACTTCACCCTTCAGCACGGAAATTAGTGAAATAGTTATTAGTTATGTACATTAAACGAAGTTAAAAGGGTGAAATTCGTAGGATCCCATATAGGTGTGAGCTGAAGTTGAAAGGTTAGGGTGCAGTTTAGATAGGGTGATATTGCCACAGAGGCAAAGTTAGATTTTAAGCCGCGGATGTAGGGGGGGGGGGGGGGGGGGGGGGGGGGGTGGTAAAGTTAATGAAAAGCCCGCGCCTCTGCAAAATCTGCCTATCTTACCACAAACACAAACATTAAAACCACACACACACTACAAATAGAGACAATAGACAAAAACAGACTAAACAGACAGAAGACATCGGATATCGAAAAATTGAACAAAACTAAATCCTCAATTTAAAAATTAGCACTAAAACTAAATTAAATAAAAAAAATATACTACTATACACTGATAAAACATAACACAAACGTTGAGACTGTGAATAACTCCATAGATGGTGCACTTCAATTATATTAAAACCTACATTTAAAGAAAATAATGAAAAAAAACTAAAATACCCAACTTAAAAAAGATTTATAGTACCAAATTAATTAAATAAAAAATATATGCTACCTATACGCACCTGAAAAGAATAAACTTAAAGCCTAAAAACAACTTTACTATGACACCGCTAAAATTGTATTAAATCCTGCGTTGTGCAAACAAAATGAAAAATAATTTAAAAACATTCCAGCAACCCGAAAAGGCCAGGCATGTAACGAAAAAACTATAAGATATAATTAATGATATAAATGAACATTTTTGTATTTGTTATCATATTTCAAACCTCTGAAACTTAAAAAAGAAAAATTATTTTTTCTAGCTATCTATTGAAAATTACGTACAGTAATATAAGTGCAGCTATTAGACCTGAAAATAGTGCACGCTCTGCGATTGACCTTGAAACCCAGCAGTTGTCGTCGATCAGGAGAAAAAGTTGCAAGGTACCACTTTTTTCCCGCTTTTGTAGAAAAATATGTCGATTTTGTTTCTTTTTATTCCTTTTTCTATAGGGGTTCGAGCCGACGGAGGACAAGAGGGGGGAAACGAAGTCCCCCCCGTCGTCCCCCGTAGGCCGATAAACCCCGACTCTGTCTATCGTTCTTGTTTATCCGTGCGTTCGTTAGGTTTTTAAAAAAAAAATAAAAATCACGCATTTGGGCAACCTCTGGGCGTCCCTCACTCGGAGTAAAGCGGCATGCTTCGGATTGTCAAAAAGATTCTGTAATTCTTTTCAAAATTGTTTAAACAAATTTTATAAAAAAGCGTTATTTTTTTTTATTTTTTTAAATTTCTGCGGTAAAAATGTCTCCTGATTAAATAAAATGTATTTATTTTCTTGCTAGATGTTTATTAGTTTTTTTAAGTTTAACATGCCTGGCCCTTTTCGGGATGCCTCGAACCTTTAAAACTATAACTTATCTATTTAAAACTGCGGCGTAAACCTTTTAAAGAGCCCTCGCCGAAACGAATATTAAATGATTAATTTCACTTTGATACAATTTTAATAAAATTCATAAAACAAAATGAGATATTGAAAAAAAAACACACACACAACAGCCCAAAAACCAACCTATTTTATTTTTCCCCCCACCCCATTAAAAAAAAAAAAATTCCAGAACAGTAATAATAATAAAACAATAATAACAATAACGCCAAATAAAGAATACAAGAAAACTTTCAACCGGGAGCAACTTTCAAACAACGTCCACACTCCACAAGAATAAAACACACACACCACACCACACACACACACACTAACACCACACACAACACACAAACACACACACATAATATAGTATTATATCCTAGTATATATAATAATTTATATATATATATTATACTTAATATAATATATATATATATAATATTATATATATATATATATATATTATATATATTTCTTTAGAAGCGGCTTCCATTAAATGTTCATAATGAAAATAATAACTCGCATGTTAGAAAATCTCGTTAATGTTAGCAATGAACTATGCTCTATACAAGACATTAATTTTAAAAGACAGAAAGACATATATATATTATCTGTCTCGAAGAATGTGGTATTAAAGTCTAATTGCCTTATAACTGTTAATCTTTTTTTTTTCTTTTCTTTTTTTGTAATAGAGTATAACATAAAAATTCATTGTTTAATGCCCCTGACATTGACCGAAGGATGTGTGACCTGCAGGTCATTATTTCTGAAATTCAGTACACAAAGTCGTTTCTAAAATTTAGTACACCAAGTTATTTCTAAAATACTATCTCTGAAAATCAATGCACGAAACTATTTCTGAAACTCCATGCACTAAATTATTTCTGAAACTCCGTAAAATCAAAACAACAACTAAAAGTTGTGGTAAACTATTTCTGAATTCCGTTAGATCAAAACAACAACTAAAAGTGGTGGTAAACTATTTCTCCAGCAATCACGCTTACCATGTAATATAATTTCAAGTTTCCATATATCAAAATATCACAACGAAAAATAATAATTATGGATAACTGTATAAAAACCTCACAGTCACCTATATTTTCATAAAAAATGTGTGCAATTTCCATAAATAAAATCAAAATGTCGGTCAATTAACGAAACTATGCTTAACTAACCTAACCTAACCTAACGTAACCTAACCTAACCTAACCTAACAACTTAACTTAAGTAACTTAACTTAACTTAACTAAGCATAACCTAACCTAACCTAACCTAACCTAACCTAACAACGTCTGAGGCGGGCTGTACGGCAATTTTTTTTTGATAACGTGTCGACAATTTGACCTATCGATTGTTTTCCCTGTCGACCATTTGCGATATTCCCCGAATATTGATGTTAAAATGACAGCTCTATAGGTTGTGTGTACTAGTTAGTTAATATTTATCAATATATCTTTGAAATGGTCGACACTTGTATCTAGTAAATGTTTACTGTAACAAGGTTCCATATTTAGGGCCTTTAAATAATATGGTTAACTGGTGTATGTTTAATCTTGGTAAGAGTAAATTTTTTTTAATTAATCATTCAGCACATATTTTCATACGAAAAACTTTAAAAACCTAAAATTTGGCATTTTGTGCGTAATAGACCAGTCTAGGTTTTTATTTCACAAGTATTTTGAAAATAATTTCGAAAAAAAATTGTAGAAGTTGATAAATGTAAAAAAAATGTCAAACAAAATTAGGTTTCTGAAAAAATGGAAAACGTAGAATAACAATGACTACAGACACAGAAAAACACCCGAAAATGACGTTTTAGAGGTCTAAAAAAGCTGCGATTTGCTTTTTCCCTATCGAAATTGTCTGAAAATTAAGAAATTTTTAATGTTCATGATTTTAAGGTTTGTGCTAAAATTGGGGCCCAGCCTAAAATCCCCAATATTGGATCTGCGCTAAACATACGGTTAATTTGTGTATATTTAATCTTGGTAAGAGTAAGTTAATAAAATTAAGCTGCACAATAATTCGTTCTCAAAAGCAAAGTCATATGAAAAAGGCCAAAGTCAGTTTCATCTTTCTTTGTTTAACGATTCTTTTAATATCATTCTAGCACTTGAATACGAAAAAGAAGCTGACAAAACTATCACGCTTTGTGACCATAAAATTAACCAAGCTAAACTTTTGTGTCATGGAGGTTAGGAATACATTCCACGCACCTGGGTGGAAGGTCGAATTTTCTTTCAAGAAGAAGCTGATCTTCGAACCTCTCGACTCCGTTTTCGCATGGTGTGTTGGTTTTCTGATGGTTTTAGCGTACAGGCGGCTTTAGCTTATTATCATAGTTTAAATTAAGAACTATATTTTTTTGTATTCACCCTTACAGAATTTGGGTCCTTCATTCATATATTCGTTAAGTGTTAAGACAATAAACATTTTTCCACCTTCACTCTTCCGCTTGTCATTCCCCAAGATTTCAAGGTCGACTCTTTTAGGGTAATTCGGCGATCTTATTTCATCTAAAAATTTTGGGTTTAAAATAAAATTTAAGAATAAATCAATGTCCTCATTATGGCAATTGACTTAATTATAGATATATATATAATATTCTATATATATATAATAATATATATATATAACTATGATATATATATATAAATATATATATATATATATATATATATATATATATATATATAATATAATATATATAATAGTATATTATATTATATTATGCGTAACGGTGAAAAAAAAAATTTCGGGGGGGGGTTGAAATTATATATATATATATATATATAATCCTATTATAATATAATATATATTACATATATATATCGATATATATATATAATATATATATATATATATGTATATATAAATATATTAATTATATATGTATTATATTATTATATATATATATATATATATATATATATATATATAATATATATATATATAATTATAGTATATATGTATATATATATATATATTATAAATAATATATATTATATTATATATATATATTATATATATATAAGTATATATATATATTATATATATATATATATATAATATATAATATAAATAATATTAATAATAATATATATTATATATACTATATATATTATATATATAGTATATATATATATATATATATATATATATATATATAGTATATATATGAGACAACTTGTAAAAATTCACATTGGAAAATTTCGGGGTTAAGGTTCTGACCCCCAAAACCCCCTCCACCGTACGCCTTGTATACTGATATAGTATATATATATATATATGTATATATATATAACTATTATATATATATATAATATATATATATATATAGTAATATATAGTATATCATATATATATTATATATATATATATATATATATATATATATATAAATACACTTACCGAATTTCTTTTTATCGTAATAAAAAAATAGGCGCACGGGAAGACTGTAAAAGAAATAGTAGCATAGCCATGGTTGCCAGAACTCCATATAGGTTTAACGGCAATGAAAATCCATCTGGTTAGGTCTAGGTTTATGGCAATCTGTCGATCCATCCCAGGTTAGGTTTCGGTTTAGGACCCTACTATTCGTTCAGGTTTTATGTTTGTTAAGTATACTGTGTATACATAACAAATCTTATTGTAACCCGAACTAGGAAGGTCCTAAACCGACCTCTAGGCCCGTTCAGTTTTTTTTTTTATGTAAAAAAACACTATGGGAAAATTCCAAACTTTGAGAGGCTGTAACTTTTTCTACTAAAGAGACCGATAATTTTTTCCTTCATTACTATTTTTTTTTTAGTTTATGTTGTGATTTTTATAAAATATTATTATTATTTTTCTAATAAAAATTATTATTATTTTTCTAATAAAAAGTAATAATAATATGCTTTAAATTAAAGCACATAGCTGATGCATTCTAATTATATTTTTTAATAGTAAGTAAATGAGAGGAAAAAGTTAGTAACATTAATAACATGAAAATACAAGTTCAATAACCATGAGTTAATAATAATTGTAGGATGACAGAAACGGTGTAAGATAAAGAAGTTAGAGGAACTATAAAGTTTGTTGCATTTTCTAAGATGAAAAGGTTTTAAAATCTCGAAGAGTTGACTTCGCGCTACTCAAATTTTTTAAGAACGGTAAAAAAAATGGCATAGATTTGAAAACCTCAGTAGTTTCTGATGGCAGCGTAATTGTGGGAGCAGATGTAAATCAATGTTTATCAGTTTTAGTTCGAGAGAAAGAGAAATATATATTATATATATTTTTTCTCCCTAATGATAGATCTTAAGTGTCCGTTGTCAAACCTTGACCATAAGGACATTTCAAAAATTTTTTTTTACCCATATCTCAACACAAATCGCAAAATTCAATGCTCTTTCTTGCAATCATAAGCTTCAGTTTTTCCAATGTGTTGACTGATACTGGAGCTTCTGCATGATGTTTCACTAGACTTTTCTTTGTTACACCCAGCGTTCTCACTATTATGGGAATCGCCACAATATCATTGATAGTTCCACATTCTTCTGATTTGTGTTTAAGCTTTGATATTATTATTTTAATTTTCACCTTCTATGCACCGCACTTGTTATCATTTTGGAACTGTCAACTTTTATTATGTTGATCTCTGATCCCTCTTATCTTGATTACGATGTCCGTCTTTTTGTTGGCTCGAGTGTTTGCATCCGTTGGGATACGAATCACAAAGTAGCAGTACTTCTTCGTTCTCTTAATTTCTGGGGGATTGTTTCCAAGTAGTTGGCGCTTCTGTCGATGAATTTTGGCACAATATTAAAATGATTAATCTATAGATGGTGCTATGCCCTTCCAGTAACAGATGTTTGTTTGCAGAGTTGACATCAATGCTAAAATGTGAGGGACAAGATTCTGTGTCTTGGTCACACTCTACATTTGTGCTGATGTACTCTCTTTCTATATGCTTTCTATGTCATCTTGTTCTGATTGTTCGGTCTTGAGGGGCCCATAATCTTTCTTTTTCTTCTGCTTGTAGCGTCCCTGTAAATATCATCCACTGTTTTATCCTTATCCATATAGCATTTGACTATGACCCTTGTATTCTTTTGCCATTGCTTGTTGTCTCCACTGGTTTATATGTTTCTTCTTCCTCTCTGCTTTACATTTGTCTTTTTTAATAGTTTTGTCTTTTTCTTTTGCGTTTTTTTCCGATATGTCGCACATTCGCATTAGTTTCATTCATTTAGTTCGTTTCTTTTAAATTAGCGTGAAGTTGTTGGATTGCACTTTCATGTTGACACACTACATTGGAGATTTGTTTTCTTGCGCTTCCAGGTTATAGTCAAACCCTAGTTATTTCTCTTTTGTACATGTAATCTAATCTCCACCAAACCCATATCTCCTTCTCTGCATTCTGTGTAATTCTAGCAAGATCTGTCCTTATTTCATTTTGTGGGCATGTTAACCATTTCCATTTAATATCAATCTTGTTAAGATCTTAAGGAACCATCTCTCACTCACAACTGTATAAGATGAATGACACAGTCTAAATGTCTTCAGATGGCCTCTATTTTTTCTAGCTTCAATTCGATTTCTAATATCGCTTTGGTTCTTTTTAA
>JABUQX010123081.1:7500-58999 GCA_015478945.1 Trachelipus rathkii
TTTTCTTGTAGTGTTTACTTGTTTGATTGTGCTACATAGGACGATGCTTTTAGTTTGAAGGTAATTTGAAAGATTGTAGGTCAATCCCAAAATTTTGAAGTTACAAGCAGAACTGGAATGAACGATGGCGTTCCTATGCTATTTTAAATTAATAATGCACTTTTTGAATGTTCACCTGGCCGTTAATTGACATACTCCAAAGCTGCTACTATTGGGGTAAGCATTTCTTTATAAAGTAGCACAGCTTTATGTCTATCGCACCATTTTGTTTAACAGAATATTTTTATTCTCGTATTCTCACAATCTTATTTCTATTCTTTAAATTTTTTGCTCTAAAACGAAGGCCCGCTTTGCACTGGCAGTAAAATTGTATTACACCATTCGCATTTCTTACAGCCTGAACTTTAAATATATCAGAGAATTTAAGCAATGCCTTGCACAGTAAGTTTACATTACTTTGGAAAGGGATTTCTTTAAAATAGCTTGGACACCCCAGAATTCACCTCTCATGGAAGATGCTCCGTCAAAGCCATGGACTCACAGGTTGGCCAAATCAAGACCGAACTTCATGAGCTTATCTAAACCTATGCGAGTTATTGGCAATCCCAGGCCGACATTCGTCCAATAAATATGTTTCACTAATTATTCGTTCGCCCTCGCTACCCATGGTGTTCGTATAATCTTGTATCTCAAACATCCTACAAGGAAAGAGGTAGATTATTTGCGTTTCGCTCGGTCGGATCTTCGCAATATACCGATCGACCATACAATACGATATAGGGCAAATCCTCATTAGCCACCGCGACTTAGTTATTTAATTTATCAACCATGTTTTGATCAAGCTCATCTGCAAAGCATGTACCAAGTTATTCTTGATATTTGGGAGCTACATAAAGCACCATGCATATGTCGATCTAGGGATTCCTATTCAATCTATCACTCAGTTTGCTTTTTCACCAACCTCAAATCAGAAGGCAATCAGAGTGCAGAGACTATTCTCTGGCCGATACAACAACGACCTTGCCTCTTGTTGTAAATCTGATGTTACAGGAGGCAGCCAGCCACCAGTATTTATTTCTTTAGGGATCTTTGAGGCCAAGTTATAAGCCGAGGTGTTCGGGTTGAGCAGCAGTTTACATCACATTGCCCGGGATTTGTGGCAGCATAACACGCCTCCCTCGGCTATTTTAGTCTTGCGGCGGTGTGCAATCAATTAAAGTCACAGGAAGGTGCTGTCGGCTGTCAATAATAACATACCACCGATCTATCTTAGCGTCCAATGGGAACCCCCCGCTCTCAACCTTTCACAACTGCACTGGTATAACTCATCAATCATCTCATGGCACTTACTTCTATATCATCTGCATTCATATTCGTTAATCAATATCTCGAGTGCATCACTGTTCAATCTAATTACATATGCTAATTATATCAACTCCGTGAACATATCAATATATCTGTGATATATTTCTATATGTTTGGAGCTCGTTATGGACCAATCGTCATTGGGAGAACCTCGTGTTTGTATCTAGTAATCCTGTAATATCATGATAGGATGTCTAACGTTTGTAGAAATAGAGTAATACAATCCGAGAATTCACCGGTGTGGTAAGTAATCCCACTGTAATAAATTCACGTATATTGGTGCTGCAAAGTTTCCGACATTCAATCGTGGAGGGCTAATCACTCATTCACTTTATATGTTCTATGAGAGGTGCAATTAGGTTGCATTATATATACATATTAGGTTATATCAGGCTATAGTAGACGGCCAGGGTATAATAACTATACTAGGTTCTTTTTTTTACGGACTATTATGTAATTGGGTAGTTTTTTTTTTCCCCTTACTAATGATGGGCGTACACTGTATTGCTTAACTGTAGGTATTATTATGTCTATGTATCTCACTAAATTATTATTGTTAGAGGGGATTATATATGATCCCGTTATTAGGCTATTATAGCATTATATGTCATACGAGTGACTATATTAATTTGTACTGCCGCTCTAAACACGCGCGTAGGTGTCTTCCCACATCTTATCCGAGTACGTCTACACTCCCTCCATTATCTTTCGTTCAACCATAGTATCCGTGGGAGATGCACGCTTACGGCCACATCTCGTAACGGTACATCGTCCTTATCTTCTTTATATGAGCCTAACACCCTTACGGTAGAACACCTGTATATACTACATATATATATACTACTGTGACCTAGCCTATACATCGTTACGTTTATTCGAACCTCAGCGTGATTATATCCGGCTATTACGTATTTATATACCTATATAATTTATGTACTCAGTCAGTCCTTGACAGTAGATATATAGTATATATACCACTATTATTCTAACTTCGGCCTTAACAGCTTACTACTGGTTCTCGTAGTAAACTAACCCGACCAGGGTATTTGCAGTCTATATCGTTATTATAGCCTAATCAGTGAGGCGTGTTATCAGCCGTCCTAGGATTATTTATCTTTTCAGGCTAGTATTATACTCCTATACTGTATTTATCCCTGAACTGCATCCCATCACCCTTTTTACTTCACTTGTATACATCTTTTAATTCATTAGGGGCCTATAATCATCCTTACCATACCTCTATTCTCATATTGTTACGATATCTTATATTTTTTCTCACATTTCTGATACCTAAAAGTTTATATTAATATAATATACTATATATATGAAATAGTATATATATACTATATATAATATTAATTTAAGTTAGAATTATATATATAGTTAGTATATATATATTTGAATAAATATATTATAATATATTATATATATATTATAATAACTTATATATATGCTATAAATCGAAAAAAAAATTGGGCACATTACCGATGAAATTAGAATTATGGGTTGATCCATGAGACTTGTGTTTATTTCAAACAGACAGACTGTCATTTGCATAATAGACCAATCGAAACTACTCTTAGCCCCTTTCTTAAGAGCTGAATCGAATTGGCAAGAGAATGATTGTCAACCTGTGAGTTTGAATCAAGGTCATAAAAAATGAGCTCTAAACTCTCCTTTACCAAAATCAATGTAATAGGAAATGCACGCAGGAATCAAACCATTAGTCGCTTTTCCTTTAAACTGATCTCGCCATTTCCATTCTTTTTCCGTGAAAAGTGAGTTCTAAAAACTTTTAAAAGTTCTATTTGATTTGTTTTCGATTTTTAAAATACTGTTTTTTTTATTTACTGAGCAGAATAAGTGCAAACTGCATAAATGTTAGGCAAAAAAGTTCTTATAATTAGTACTTTTGTTATATATGTATATAATATATTATATATATATATATATATATATAATCATATATATATTAATATAATATATATATATAATATATATATTATATATATATATATGTTAGTTTATATATATAACTATTTAGTATATTATATATATTAATAGAAAACATATAGTATTTATAAATAATAAATATATATAATATATATATATATATATATATTATATTATATATTATAATATATATATAATATTTAATATGTATATATATTTAATATATATATAATATATATATATATATATATATAATATATTAATATATAATATATATTTATATATATATATATACCGTAATATATATATATATCTATAATATATATATATACTATATATATAATATATATATATATAATGATATAATATATTATATATTTTTATAGCTTAATATATTTATATAATATATGTATAGGTATAACTATTATATATATATATAGTAGTATATATATAGTAATATATATAATTATGTTGATAATTATATATATATATTATGTACTACGTATAGTTCTATATAAAATAATGCTTTTAAAAAATTTTTGTCTCATGTTAGATATATATATTATACTACGACATAATATTATTACTATATATATACTATATATATATATATATAATATATATATATATTATACTTTATAATATATATCTCTATATTATATATTATAATAGTATATATATTATATATATATATATATATATGGTGTGTGGTGTGTGTTGTAGTGTGTGTGTATAAATATAATATACCATTGGTGATAAACCCCTATGCAGAGTACCAATAATATAATATATTATATAATATATAATATATGTCAGATATAATATAAGCATAAAATAAATGTTATATAATTATATACTATATTATTAAACATATATATAATATGTATATAATATATAGTATACTATATATACTATAAGTAATATATTTTGGTATTACAGTTATATTATTTAAATAAATTGTGATATTTATATATATACACTAATAAATTATCGGTTATATGTATATATATAATATACATACATGGTTATATTGTATATTTTTATATACCATGTACATACAGGCTATATTGTATATATATATATATATATATATAATATATTAATATATATATGATTAATAATAATAATATTACGTACTATATAGTATAGCATATATATATACTTTATATATTGCATATTATATTATCTGATACTATATATTAATATAATTATATATATAATCAAAATTATTTTTATGAGGTCCACTTGTACACCTTCACTGCACTCGAACAAAAATTTAAAGTCAAAAAAGACCAACTAAAATAAAAAAAAAGAGGGTACAAAAGAAAAAAGAAAAATTGAGCACTTATTAACATCGTAGAGGATAATTAAAAGATGAGGGGGGGGGGAGGCGGTGCAACGTTTCGACACTTCTCTCGTGTCTTCTTTCAGACGCCAGTTTAAAAATAAATGTAAATGAAAAGCAAAAATGGGAATTAGGAATTAATATAAACGAAAATATATATTGTTTGGGGGGTCTGAAGATGAAATAAATATATTACATTTCCAAACTTTAAAAATCTTAAAATAAATGAAAATGATGGGGGAAATTATTAGTAATTATAAATCTAGACAAATGAAATATCAACGAGAAAGTAAAATATAAAAAGAAAAAAAAATTAACATAAATATACACAAATATAAACTAAATTATAAACGATATAAAAAAACAAAAACTATCATACAGGTATAAAAAAAAAAAAAAAAAAAAAAAAAAAAAAAAAAAAAAAAAAAAAAACAAAATATATATTATAATATAAATAGTATATATGCATAAATACACATACTTATATAATAATTATTCAAAATCTTAAAAAAAGGATTGGAACATTTTAATTGAAGTTTGAAGAGTATATAATAAATAAATAAATATCAATAATAATAATAATAAATACATAATAATAATACTAGTATATAATAATATAATAATAGATAAATTAATGAATGAATAATAATGAATATAATGAATTAAATACATAATAATAATAATAAATTATAATATAATAATAATATAATAAAATATAAAAGAAATACTATTAAAAAAAACAATCAAAAAAAACATGTGCATTAAAATAATAATAAAACGTATTAAAATAATAATATCAAAGTAATAATTAATAATAATAATAAAAGTAATAATATTAAAATAATATAATATAATAATAATAATAATAATAATGCAAATAATAATAATCATACACTAATATTCTCTTCTTAAGAGCAGATATAATTATAATCACTGCATATTAATAAGAGGCACTATTGAAAAGGGTTTTTTAAAGAAATTATTTGTTATAAGGTCAATGTTGCAAAAACCTTCTGAGATATTGAAATTTTGTTATGAAATTTTTGGATGAGAAAGGATACTGTGTCGAATGCTATGTTGATGTCGAATGTAAAGAGAAATCTAGAGCTGTTCCAATTTATCAAATGGTCACTATTGATTTTAATGTTGATACAATGCGCATTTGATGCTGTTGACGCGATTGATGGGCATTTTTGTGTTGAGTATTCTGGTGTTTTGAGAGTTTGAGGGTCTCTCCGAAATATACAGAGGGGACAATTCATGCAGGGGACGATATATACACCTCCTAGGGACCTGATTTGGTACTGTTATATATGCGATTAGGTGGCTATGCAAAGTACAAAGGTATTTGAAAATTAACTTGCGGTTTGAAAGAGCTTGTAATGTAGTTGCAAAGAAGATGTTTGTGAGGCCCTGTAGTCAGTTGCGAAGTTTTGAAGAAGAAATTTTAATTCGATTTTTTTCGATTATTTTTTACTTTCTTATTATATAATTTTGTAGGGGTTTTATTAATTTCAACTGAATATTGGGGATATCACAGTTAATTAAATTTTACTTAATGCGCCAAATAATGCGCAAATTTCTTCATCAAAGTTTTCCAAGTTGAACTTAGGTTGTATGCTCTGTAAACAAAATTTTTACGATAGATTCTTTGTAATAGTCCGGTGAAACTAGGATCCATAGTTTCATATACCAGACCATTATCAAGGCTCACCCCTACCTGGATAATCGTGTTCCTTCGGCCCAATGACTACCACCGCCCCATTTTTTTCCACTGTTGTTTCTCGGCACTTTTTTGGCATCCCGGCTCCCCAGTCCGCCTGACCCTTTTTTCGGGTCCACACCTCCCCATCTTCGGTAACTTTGCCGTGCGCATGCTGGTTTCCGTCCCGGCATCTTTCATCCCAAATGTCACTACTATCTTTTTTTTCTCCTTGTTTTCGTTTTTTTTTTTTTTCCTTCTCCTCCCCCTGCACACACTTTATTGCCATTTCACTCTGTTCCGCTGTTGGTGCAACTTTGTCTTCACTTGCCGTCCTCACATCCCGCTCCGCCTTTTTTCCAGGCACTAATCTTCAGTTTGTGTCTTCCTGGGACTTTGATCCACCGTTCCTTATCCTACATCCAATTGCCGACAACGCCTTCTCTCTTTTTGGGTGTAATATTGATTTGTTGCCTCGACGGATTTCCTTATTACCGCAAATTGCAAGCCGGAGATACAGGGTTAATAAAGGCTAATAAATGTAATTATTCAAAAAAGATTAATCTTTTTATGTACAACCAAAAATAAAGGTTTAAATGAATGATCGGCCTTGAAGGCGTACTTATAACCCTCTCACAGATTGGACACGACTTGAGAGCGAGTGCGCAAGAAGAGCACGTTACCATGTGAGTACAAGGTAAAAATGTAATTTCCACTCCCTTGTCTAAACAAACTGTGCATTGCGTGTCTTTCGCAAAACTCCAGGTTTCCGTGGACGAGATATTGTTCGAAAAATCGCCAAATAATAATTTGGTTAGCTTCATATGGTCTCTTATTCCTTTTTTCAGTCTGCGATTGATAGATTTTAACGACGAAGACGACGACGACGACGACCACGACGATGACAACGACGACGACGATGACGAAGACCACGACGATGGCGTTGAAGACCGTACTGCTTCTGCCGCTTCTACTTCTGCCCCCTCTACCTCTACTGATTCCGCTGCTTCTGCCTCTGCTGCCTCCGCTTCTGCTGCTTTCACTCCTCTTTCTGTTTCCGCAGCTTCAGCATCTGTTTCTGTTTCTGTTTCCGCAGCTTCAGCTTCTGTTTCTGTTTCTGCTGCTGCTGCTTCTGCTTTTGCTGCGGCATTCGACAACAACCCCTCCCTCCAAGGCACGCGAGATGCAGCATCTTCCCTTCGAGTCCCGCTTGAGAGTTTGTTGCCTTTCGAAAACGTAACAAGCAGGCAGTCGGGGGACCATTTAGCGTGTTCTTGCCACGGGTCGTCGTTCGCCTCCCAGTTTCTGAGTCCGAGGCCGCAATGGAAACACTTCACGTGATCGCTGAGATTATAATAATAAAATCCTGCATCCGCTAATTTCCACGGAGTTTGCTTAACCCTATTAGGCCAACCCTTGAAGGACTGTAATCGGATTTCCCACTTCGCGAATTCCTTGGCTCGGGGTCCCAAATACGGACGAGGGCCGAGACTCACCATCGAAATTTTCGTTTTCGAGGAATTAATTAAAATGTTTAAACTATCGCAATTTTCTGGCTCCGCGATGTGTGCGGCCCTTCTTCCTAAACCGTACACATCGATGCCGCTGTTTGACACGTTGCTATCGGCATTTGCCGAAAAATTTGTGCAAAAATGATTTCTTTTTTCTATTGGAATGTTTTCAGTTCTTTCTCCTCGAGCGAATGGACAATTGGGACTTTTGTATAAATGCTCTCTTTTCGGAGTATCTCCTTGTACCCAATGATCGATAATACACTTGCAAAATGTACACGCGCATTGGTCTTCCTTTCGTAAGTAAAAAAAACCATCTTTCGCCAGTTCTTCAGGAGAAATGAAAGATACGGGCCAATCTATAAAGGTAAATAGTCTTTCTTCTTCGAACAAAAATTCGAAGTCTGGATATATAAACGTTTTAGACCGCCGAGGTCGGCTATCATCAACTTCCATTATCGGTCGGGAAATTTATAATCTCTTCGGATTACGTTGCTGTCTAGATGACGAGTTTGCAGACACCAGTCCTCTACCACGTGCGATGCGCGGTTTATATCTCGAAAAATGAATAGGAAATTAACATTTTTTTATCTTAAATTCCGCGATATAAATTTTTTTAAATATTTTTTTAATTTATCGTTTTTTAATGGATCTGTTACGCCACTCCTTCTTATTACAAAATTCTTTCGCCATTGAATGGGACATCTGTAATCTTGGTATTCACGATTGAAAAAAAAATCTTATGTATCGAAAAGTAAAATTTCGACCGTACGATAGTAGCTTTTTTTCAAGAATTAATATTTTAGCCCCCCCCTTAAACTTCGTTTTTTAAAGGTATTTTATTTTTTTTAGGGGTGAAAAATTAAAAAAACAAAAACAAAAATAAAAAAAAAATTATAAAAAAAAAATTAACGTTCATCAACTTTTTCAATCTTTCAGACCTTTTGAAACATAAAATAAAAAACTAGTAGATATGTACATTTTATTTAATTGAGATTCGAATATATCTGATATACGTATATATGTTAAACAAATTTGACACTAATCGGAAAGTTTAACAGTATCTCAAAATATGGGATTGAAGAAAAAAATTTCTCCTGAGAGACTATGCAAAACATCTTAACGATTTTTGACTCTCGACGATGTTTGACTCATGCTCCATCGCCTCCATTTTTTTTAGTTCTTTCAAAAATTCATTTAACTTCGATTTGCTCAAAATAATTTCTTTAAATTTCCTAACTTTATACGCGAGTCTATCATTTTCTTCTTCAAGAGCTCGCTTAGATCTTTTCAAGCTTTCCATTTTTTCTCGTCGTTCCGCAGGCGTTAAATGAACGCTTCTCAGTAAATAGCCTCTCTTGCCATTTGCTCGTTCGTTAAGATGATCGTTAGTTCGATGCGATCCCCCTCTTGATCCTATGGTGTTTGAACTTTTAGAGGGAAGTGCATCGGGGAAAACATTCACAGATCCATTTTGAATCGGAATCGAAGTGCAATCAAAATTAAAATTTACGATGACGCCTAAAGGTTGTACGCAAGCGCTAATCTGTGCTACATCTAAACATATGGGCTTCAAACTTTTGTCTTGACCACTCCCAGGAATTCTGACGAGTGAACGTACTGGTTTTCCTATTTCAAATGACGGGGCCATTTCTATTTTAAGTTAAGAGAAGGAAGTTACCACCTAGTTGGTTTGCTAAAGAGCGGAGCTTTTATTATCGAGCTACTAAATATTATTATTTATCGATAATTTTATTATCGAGCTACTAAATATTATTATTTATCGATAAGAATTTATTAATATGATAAGTGAATGAATGTAATCAATTACCTTCTCATTCGCCGAGGGTTCAAAGAAGATGAGTGCTTCCAAAAGAATCTAAGAAAAAAGGAAAAAAAAAATATTTTTTTGAGATTTTACGAGCTAAAAATAATAAAATTTTTAAAATAGTTTCTTTTATCTTTTTTTTGACAAATTTAGTTCTTTCCAAATTTTTACGGAAAATCGATTGCTGATAATAATAAAGTTTTTAAATTTTTTTTTTTAACAGATTTTGCTTTTCTTTACTCGTAAAATGATATATATATATATATATATATATATATATATATATATATATATATATAATTTATTTTTCAATACTAATAAATAGATAAATTAAAACCATACTAACTGATGAAAAAATATAAAATTGGCCTAAGGAATACTCCTCCAACCACTTCGCAAATCTACTAATCGGTGTTTCAACAAGAAAAAGAACAAATGCGCAAGGGTGGTTGTTTCCAAATAAAATGTCGTCACTTAATGCGCGAAGGAAAAGCACGAACAATCAAGGTGAAGACCTGAGGAGGTATCCGCACTCGACTTGATACTGTCGATAACTGATGAAACCGAAGGCTCTCTCGCTCTTTTATACTGTTTAAACGATTATGTCAGCAAATTCCAAAGTGCGATTTTCGTGCTTAGACCTTCGAATTATATCAGTTCCAACGATAGTTAATACAATAAAAAGAACAGGCTGAACGCTTTTAAATACCATATTCTTAAGCTTAAACTATCGTTAACCCGATTATGACGTCATATAGTGTTAAGCTTAAGCTATCGTCAAACCGATTATGACGTCATATAGTGACGCTCGATCGGGAACTGAAATAAGTCGAAGGTCTAAGTGCAAATACCGAAAAATAATTTCGACTTAAGAAAATTTTGTTAGATATTTTCTTTGGGAAATTTTAGATTTTCGCACTTAGACCTTTGACTTATATCAGATCCCTTCGAAAGGTCACTATATCCGGTATAATTATAGTTTACACCCTAAAAAGCGTAGCCCGAGCACGTTAGGTTGTTTTTTATTTCCCTCCGAAACGTCACTATATTATAGAGTCGCCTTACGGGAATCGAAAAAGCGACTGAACGCTTCCAAGTGCAATTTTGTTAAGCTTAAACTATCGTCAAACCGATTATGACGTCATATAGTGACGCTCGATCGGGAACTGATATAAGTCGAGGAAAATAATATAATATGTGAGTACTTGAATATCTATTCTTTATAGACTTTGTTTCTATAATTATAATTATTTTTTTTGGTTATCTTCGAAAAAAAGCTCGCTTAAGGAACGAAAAATTTATTTTGCACCATCTTCCGAGAAGTAAAAAGTAACGTTATTTCGTGCTTTCGCTTTGCGCGAGATTCGTATATTTACCGACCGAAAAATAATAATTTACTATTATTTTTTTTAATTTTTTTTAATTTAGTCACCCTAAAAAATGATTTAATAAAGAAAATGGTATTTTGTGGGAGAATAAATTAAAAAAAAGAATAATTGCATTAAACAAAATTAAATAAATTAATATTTTTCGGTACATATACGAATCTCGCGCGAAGCGAAAGCACGAAATAACGTTACTTTTTACTTCTCGGGAGATGGTGCAAAATAAATTTTTCGTTCCTTACGCGAGTTTTTTTTCGAGGTATGTGAAATTTTAGATTTTCGCACTTACCTTCGACCTATCAAAAGCGGAAAGAGTAGAAAATTAATCACGTTAGTTAGCGCAGGGGTCTCTACTTCGGCGAGAATTCCCCACCATTTATCTTCATGCTCCGAACTGTTAAAAAAATGCAGCGAAATACAACGTTACCGAAGAGCTGATAGACCACCCAGAACGTTTATTATCCACCGAAGTTTATCAACGTAATCAAAAACCGCTCCTGAAATTGGTTCAAGAATTTTGCTCGACGGAACTTAAACCAACTCCCGCGAACAATTTCAATAAACTTCTTCACGAAAAAGGAATTTTGTGATATAAAACTGGATTTTAAAATTAAAAACTTTATAAAAATAGTAAATTAAAAATTATTTTTTAGTAAATAAATTTTTTTAATAAAAGAAATAGCGAACCGACTAATTTTTCTTTATAAAGGCGAAACCTTTCGACCTTTTCTTCCATTCCTCCATCACCTGCAATTACGACCCACCAACAATTAGTTAGTTAATTCCGCGAAAATGACGAACCTGTCGATTGTAATATTAATATTGTTCATTCAATCAACCTTGGGCTCGGACACCGCCAAAGAATTTGAAAAGAGAGAAGTTTGCAGAAGCGCATACTCTTATTTCCAAGGTGGAGTGCTTCTCAATAATTTAACGAGAAAAAGACTCCGTTTTAAAATAAATATATCTGAGAAGTGTGGACGAAAGTCGTCGAGGAGACTGGCATTTAGTTTGAAAAAACACGAGGCTCGTCCCATATATTATATAGAAGACTTTGACTTTATGGATGTTGAAATGCGTGACAACGAAATCATTTATATGATCTTCGATAACAAAACGCTATACGTTGGACTAGAGGGAACATTCGATCCGTATCGTTTTGGGGTGGTGTATACAGAATGTGGTCAAACTGGGCGAGAAGATTGTGTCGTTTACCATATCAGCACACCGCCGACATATATCGACAAGTTCGGACGAATGGTCACGCTTAATCATAATGACCTAGGCATACATCAATACAATTTCCTGAAAGCCTGGGGGTGTTGCGTGGACATCTGCGTCTTCGCGAGCGAAGAAGAAGCAAAATTGCACTTTAAAACCTTTCTTAATCAACCCTCCTAAGAAACGTTATTGAAAGGTTGTGGGAGAAAATGAAGCAATGAATTGGCGTTGGAATATTATTTAATACAAATGAATCATTCACTATATATATGTATGTTTGCACGCGAACACTTGTATTTGTTATCATGATTTCATAAATAAATTTGGTAAAGATATGCTGATAATTTATATTCGATGAATAAAAAATATTTTTAAGCAGAGATAAATTTTTGAGTTCAATTTAGTTTCATTTCTACCTAATCGCACCGTGAAGTATTTTTTGATGTCTTTATTTGATTCAATTACACAAAAAAAGCATATCAAGATTTACATTCATATTTTCACGTGGGTTTTGTTTTAATATCCGTGAGATTTGTTTTCTTTTTAACATAAACCGCACGTTGTACTTAAATATCACGTGATTTTTATCTTACGCGAGATTTTCTTTTTATCTCAAATAATTTCTACGAAAGCTTTGTTTTAATAAGCGTGAAAATCGTTTCTCTTTTAACAAAATCGCAAGTTTCGTACGAAAAACAGAAATATTACGCGAGTATTTTATTACATCGTTAAAAAAAAGTGATTTTTAGGGGGAAAAACTAGAAGTTCGATTAAACCGGTGAAATTACCACGTGAGGTTTTCCTTTTGTGCCGTTACAAATTCACCCGAGGACTCGAATGAAACCTCACGCTTGGTTTTCGTTTTTTCAAAAATAATAATTTCCACCCCGATTTCGTTTTAATGCGCGCGAGAATCGTTCTTTTTTAACAACACCGCGAGTTTCGTACGAAGAACAGGAATTTTACACGAATTTTATATTTTATCGTATAAAAAGTGATTTTTTGTAAGGAAATACGTTGAGGTAAATTAATGAAATTTCCACGCCAGGTTTTAATTCTTTGGCGTATAAAAATTCACTGAGGACTCGATGGAAAATCTCACGCGGGGTTTTCGTTTTTTCGCAAATAATCACCACGCGGGGTTTGTTTTAAGGCGGGCGAGAATCGTTTCTTTTTTTTTTAACAAAACCGCGAGTTTCGTATGAAAAATAAGAATTTTTACACGAATTTTTTATTTTACCGTAGAAAAGGTGTTCTTTTTTAAGGAAAACTATACGATGAGGTAAATTATGGAATATTCCACGCGAGGGTTTCCTTTTTTGGCGTTTACAAATCCGCCGAGGACTCGATGGGAAATCTCACGCGAGGTTTTCGTTTTAGCAAATATTCCACGCGAGATTTGGTTTAAGGCGCGCAGGAATTGTTTCTTTATTTTAAAAAAAAAACCGCGAGTTTCGTACGAAATATAGGAATTTTAAACGAATTTTATATTTTATCGTAAAAAAAGTGTTTTTTTAAGAAAAACTATACGTTAAGGTGAATTAATGAAATTTCCACGCGAGGTTTTAATTCTTTAGCCTATAAAAGTTCTCCGAGGACTCGATGGAAAATCTCACGCGAGGTTTTCGTTTTTTCGCAAATAATTTCCACGTGGGGTTTGTTTTAATGCACGCGAGAATCGTTTCTTTAATTTTTAACAAAACCGCGAGTTTCGCACGAAAAATAGGAATTTTACACGAATTTTATATTTTATCGTAGAAAAAGTGTTTTTTTTTAAGGAAAACTATACGTTGAAGTAAATTAATGAAATTTCCACGCGAGTTTTTAATTCTTTGGCGTATAAAAATTCTCCGAGACTCAATGGAAAATCTCATGCGAGGTTTTCGTTTTTCCGCAAATAATTTCCACGTGGGGTTCGTTTAAATGCTCGTGAGAATCGTTTCGTTTTTAACAAAACTGCGAATTTCCTACGAAAAATAGGAAAATTACACGAATTTTATATTTTAACGTAAGAAAAGTGACCTTTTTTAAGGAAAACTATACGTTGGCATAGATTAAGGAAATTTTCACGTGAGGTTTTCCTTTTTTGGCATATAAAAATCAACCAAATACTCAATGGAAAATCTCACGCGAGGTTTTCGTTTTTCCGCAAATAATTTTCACGTGGGGTTCGTTTAAATGCGCGTGAGAATCGTTTCGTTTTTAAGAAAACTGCGAATTTCCTACGAAAAAAAGGAAAATTACACGAATTTTCTTTTTTATCGTAATAAAAGTGACTTTTTTAAGGAAAACTATACGTTGGCATAGATTAATGAAATTTTCACGTGAGGTTTTCCTTTTTTGGCGTATAAAAATAAACCAAACACTCAATGGAAATTCTCACGTGACGTTATCGTTTTTCCGCAAATAATTTCCACGTGGGGTTCGTTTTAATGCGCGTGAGAATCGTTTCTTTTTTAACAAAACCGCGAATTTCGTACAAAAAATAGGAATTTTATACGAATTTTATTTTTTATCGTAAAAAAAGTGACTTTTTTAATTAAAACTATACGTTGGCATCGATTAATGAAATTTTCACGTGAGATTCGTTTTAGCACGCGTATAAAAAATGTCGAAAGACGAAAAACACAAAACCTACGTAGAATTTATCGCTCGTGAATTTTGGTGAATTCGAAGAAAAACACAAACTATACGTTTTAACCGAACCAGTCAAAATATTACGTAGAATTTGTTCCGTTTGCGTGTAAAAAGAGTGTTTTTCGTATATTTTAGTCAGGTGAACTTACCTAACCTAACCTAACCTAACCATAACCTAACCATAACCTAACCATAACCTAACCTAACCTAACCTAACCTAACCTAACCTAACCTAACCTAACCTAACCTAACCTAACCTAACCTAACCTAACCTAACCTAACCTAACCTAACCTAACCTAACCTAACCTAAATTTATTCCTAACGCTAACGCTAACCCTAAGCCTAACCTAAAACCTAAAGTTCACTGACGTTTTTTTCTACGCAAAATTGGTTTTTAACTCTTTTTCGCATGCTTTTTAACTCTTTTTCTACATTTTTGCGTAAAAAAACTGTTTTTCGTCATAACTGTAACTATACGAAACGACATTTTATACGCAAAAATTGCAGAAAATCACGTAGGTTTTGTTCCAATTAGAAAAAAAAAACACAAAAAATACGCAAAATTTAAAAAACGTAGGTTAACTTTATAGCCCTTAAAAATTGGTCGTACAGTACGTTTTTGCCTCCCGCGGATACTAGAAACGCGTCCTACGCTCGTGGGTGACGTGCTATTAGACTCGTTCTTGATATTATAGTACGAAAAAGAAGAAATACCTCACGTAGGTTAGGTTTCTAACTAAAATAAAGAAAATCACACGCACGAAACCCGCGTGAAAACTGTTTACGAATAATAAAATCAAATTTTCATGTCAAATAAATATCAAAATTTTGTAAACGATATCTCGCGTAAGATTAACCTAACCTAACCTAACCTAACCTAAGCATTAAACCTATATCTACGGGAGATAATTTTTTTTTTGTAATACAAAAACATTACTCGTGTTAGGTTTCCAAACTCCGTAGTGAAAATCTCGCGTAGATATTCATAAAAGATATCTCGCGTAAGAAATATTCTATGCAGGATTTAGCGTATATCTACGTTGGTTAAGGATTCTTTTTGTAAATACCTCACGTAAATTATATTTCAAAGTTATGCATCCAAAATCACACGTAAATATTGTTATGTAGTTTTCCGCACGAAACCCACGTGGGATTTATATTTGTAGAAAAATAAATGAATTTGAACGTCAAAAAAGTTTATAATATTTGAAAACAGATATCTCGCGCGAGGTTTATCCTATGAAGAATTAAGCTTATACCTACGGGAGTTAAAGATTCTTTTTGTAAATGCAAAAATCTCACGTATAGTAAATTTTGAAGTCAGATAACCAAATCTCACGTGAATATTGTTATATATAGTTTCCGCACGAAACCCACGTGAGAATTATGTTTATACCCAATAAACCAATTTCAACGTCAAAAAAGTATCAAACCTTTATAAAAGATATCTCGCGTAAGATTTATTTTATGGAGAATTTAGAGTATATATACGTGAATAAGGATTCTTTCTGTAAGCACAAAAACTTCACGTAAATTAAGTTTCAAAGTTATGTATCCAAAATCACACGTAAATATTGTTATATAGTTTTCGGCACGAAACCCACGTGGGATTTATATTTGCAAAAAATAAACCAATTTTAACGTCAAAAAAGTATCAAAATTTAATAAAAGAAATCTCGCGCGAGGTTTATCCTATGAAGAATTAAGCGTATATCCACGTGAGGTAAAAGTTGTTTTTGTAAATACAAAAATCTCACGTAAAGTAAATTTCAAAGTTACTTAACCAAAATCTAACGTGAAAATTGGTATATAGTTTCCACACGAAACCTACGTGGGAATTATGTTTATAAAAATTAAACCAATATCAACGTCAAAAAAGTATCAAAATTTCATAAAAGATATCTCGCGCGAGGTATATCCAATGAAGAATTAAGCGTATATCTACGTGAAGTAAAAGTTCTTTTTGTAAATAGAAAAATCTCACGTAAAGTAAATTTCAAAGTTACGTAACCAAAATCTCACGTGAATATTGTTATATAGTTTTCACACGAAACCCACGTGGGAATTATGTTTATAACCAATAAACCAATTTCAACGTCAAAAAAGTGTCAAACCTTCATAAAAGAAATCTCGCGCGAGGTTTCTCCTATGAAGAGTTACGCGTATATCTACGTGAAGTAAAAGTTCTTTTTGCAAATACATAAATCTCACGTAAAGTAAATTTCAAAGTTACGCAACCAAAATCTCACGTGAATATTGTTATATAGTTTCCGCACGAAACCCACGTGGGAATTATGTTTATACCCAATAAACCAATTTCAACGTCAAAAAAGTATTAAACATTTATAAAAGATATCTCGCGTAAGATTTATTTTATGGAGGATTTAGCGTATATCTACGTGGATAAGGATTCTTTTTGTAAGCACAAAAACTTCACGTAAATTAAGTTTCAAAGTTATGTATCCAAAATCACACGTAAATATTGTTATATAGTTTTCCGCACGAAACTCACGTGGGATTTATATTTGCAAAAAATAAACCAATTTTAACGTCAAAAAAGTATCAAAATTTAATAAAAGGAATCTCGCGCGAGGTTTATCCTATGAAGAATTAAGCGTATATCCACGTGAGGTAAAAGTTCTTTTTTAAATACAAAAATCTCACGTAAAGTAAATTTCAAAGTTACTTAACCAAAATATCACGTGAAAATTGTTATATAGTTTAGACACGAAACCTACGTGGGAATTATGTTTATAACCAATAAACCAATTTCAACGTCAAAAAAGTATCAAAATTTCATAAAAGATATCTCGCGCGAGGTTTATCCTATGAAGATTTAAGCGTATATCTACGTGAGGTAAAGTTTCATTTTGTAAAATAACAAAATCATCATCGTATATAAAGTCTATGACTTCACTTTTGTAATCTCAAAATCTCTGAGGGTATTTATTTATGGTTATAGTTTCTAGATAATGAGCAATCTATTTACACGAAACCCAACGTGGGAAATTGTGTTATAAAATCAATAAACCCAATTTTAACTGTAAAACATAAAAAAAAGTACTCAAAATTTCTAAAAGATTATCTCGACGCGAGGCGTTTTAAATGATCTCTATAGTAAGAAAACTGTACGCTGACAGTCTTACTAATAAGCGTACGTTAGAAAGCCTCGTGAGGAGCAGTTGTTTTCTCTGTTATATATTATTACTAAATATTACGGTCACGTAAAGTATATTTTCATTAAGTTATGTAACATAATCAAATATTTCTTCACTGTTGAATATTGTTATGTGTAGTTTCACATATCTCATTACGGTTACCACAAAATTGGTTTATTAGGGATTATACCACATCAATTGCCCACACGTGGCGAGTATATTCGCTGTATACACAGTGGGAATTCTATGTTACATATAAAAACAATAAAATCTCAAATTTCAACCGTTACACCCAAGTATAGTAAAATTCTTTGTCGAATATTATATAGGACATTAACGTTTCTCGGGGCGTAAAGATATATTTAAACTCTCTATTGAGTGGATTGTATGATCTGTATATGTCCTAAATTTACAAAAGTGTGGATTAAACGTGTTTTTTTTGAGTACACACACAAATTCACCGTACGATATAACCTGACACATTATATAATCTTCCGTATATAGAGTGATTAGTATATAAATAATTTTCTAGTCGACTGAAAGAGCCCAGCGAGTGGAGATATTTCTATTATTTGTTTGGCAACGTCTATAGATAGCTAAATAAATCCAATTTTAATCGACGTCAGAAAAATGTGATCTAAAATTATTATGAGATATTATAGAATACTACTCGCGCGTAATTCCCAGCTTATTGTGATTTCCTCTATGCATAGTCCTAAAGAAGCGTCATTATATACACTAACGTGACACTAAAATTAATGATCTTTACGTTGTATAAGATACATAATTAAATATCGTGTCAGACTGTTCTAACAGTTAAATGTACATAATGTTATCGTAATCCAAGAATCTCACGTGAATATTGTTTATATATAGTTTCCCGCGACGAAACTCCACTTGTGTGAATTGTGTTTATTAACCAATAAAACTCAATTTCAACGGTCGCAAAGTCTCAATAACTTTGTTTTCATCGTTATTCCAAATATTTTCTACTCTTTTCATCTGGCGTTACTAAGGGATTTTAATACTCATTTTGAGTATTTAATTTACGGAGCATATCGTACTGTAAGGTTCCAGGGTTTTCTTTTGTAAGTCGAATTAGATTTCGACTCTTATATGCCTATACATCATTTAGTTTTCAGAAGTTATGCAGTCAACTAGTAAACCTCGCGTTAATATCGGTATATAGTTTCTGCGCAAAACCTACGTGAGAATTTATGCTTATAATCAATAAATCAATTTTAACGTAGAAAATGTATCGCAATCTCATAAAAGTTAATTTCTCGCCGTAAGGGTTTATTCCTATGGAGCATTTTAGCGTTTATTTATTTTAACGTGCAGTTGAATTATTGCTTCTTTTTAAATAACATAGTAACCGCCACGCTTAGAGAATTTGAACATTATGTAACTAATACCTCGCGTAATTAATTTGGTTAATGTCTTCGCACGTTAACCTCACGTGGGAATTATGTGTTTTTAATTATCAATAATACTCAATTCTAACGTTGTAAAAAGTATCATATAATTTACATAATTTATTGTAATATCTCAAGCGGTAAGTGTATTATTACCATTTTGTGACGCATGCCTTTTATCTTGCGTGAGGTTGAAAGTATTCGTTGTCTTTGTTTTAATAGCAAGAACTTGAGACACGATATTAGTATCGTTTCTTATGAGTAATTAACCGATAGACTCGTTCTACGTTAATATTTTGGTTGATGATTGACACTTGGTTTTATGTTATCTCTTGTTACTAACAAGCAAAACCTACGTGGAATTATGTTTATAACCTGATAAAGTCAAGTGTTGATGGGTCTTGGAACATTTGTTATCAAATTCGTAAATTTTGCCGTGAGGCGGTATTTCTTAAGGTGTCGCATATGCGAATAATTCGCGCAAGAGTTATTCGTTTAGTATTTCAAGGTAAATTCGCGGTTTACGTGATTTTATTTATTTTTTTCTGGCTCTCAATAAGAAAATTAAATTACATCCCGTTCAATAAAACGGTATCATTATTTAATTTAAATATATATCGATATGTCACCGTTAGTTTGTTGCCTAACTAAGTTTTCGTATATTTCGATACGAAATCTCCACGTGATATATATTCGTTGTAAAAATTAAATTCAATTTTGTCTTAAATAGTGTAGATATTTTTGGTAAATTAACAAATTATACTATATTCGAGGTAGCTTTTTTTATTCAACAGGGATATTATATGTTGCGGTAGATAGATATAAGATAGAATAAAATATGTTTATAAAAAAATATATTATGTAGTTTAGTTCTATTCCTTTCTTTGGTGGGCGTTTTAGTTATTCTTAGTATGCTTTTCCGATCAATTCTGTCGAGCATTCTCTTGGGTTGGCTTGAGGGTTGCCCTTGGTCCAGTACTACATTTTCTTCGTCGGATCTCTCAATGATTGACAATACGCCGCTTCTATGTGATTCTCTTGTCTTCGCTATATTTCGTCATATATCTTTCTTCTCCTTGCATTTTTTCTTCGTTTCTACACAAATCGGAGCGAGGTTTAGGTTTTCGATTAGGAAAGCTTTCATCGGAGTTAGTCGTACAGTAATGCGCCCCGGCGTCGTTTTCATATTTACCTCTTTCGTCTATATTGTTAATATTCCTGGACGACTCATTCCCCTCTACTTTTATATTTTTTTCGGACTTGTCCGCTCTGTATGTTTTGTTTGATTTTCCGCTGCTCTTCTCTTTTTGTGCTCATTTTGGCTTCTTGGACATATTGTTGCTTCCTGATTCGATGTTCTTCGTTCCATCTAACACTCTTTCATAATCCGTGTGTTATGTGTGAACTTTAGAATTTTGGCACTTGGTGCTGATGAGGAGTCTGGTATATCGAGCTTGGCGTCTATGCTAGGTGGCTCATATCTTGCAGGTTTTTTTTGATCTGCTGCCTTTCGGTCATTCTTTGTTCTTCATGTAGAGTGGGAGATGGCGTTCCAGGCTTTCTTTTTTCTAAGGCTACGATATATGCGAGATATGGGGTTGAGCGATGAGCAAACGCCCTTTCCGTATGCTCCGTTTTCTGAGCTTTCGTATGGTCCCTTCTTTTGTCAACGGTAGGAAGATCGATTTTGCTCCTCGAGCGTTGGAGATCAAGCGCGGTACATAAATTATCAATCGCGGGTTTGATTTTTTCACCTCCATATTATATTTCTTCGGAGGTTGATTTTTTTTAACTTTAGCGAGCGGGTTGATTTTGTACGAATTAATCGGTATTTCGGTAATCTTTCGTTGTTCAGTTCTCTGTATTTATTACAGCGGGGGTTGATCAACGAGCAGGATCATAAATCCTCTTTCGAAGTCATGTTGGTGAGCTTGGGATATATATCTCGTTCGTTCCCTCAAGAGGTATGAGTAGGACTCGACGTGTTTCGCTGTACAAAGGAGACGATTGTTCCAAGTTGTCCATGTTGAGGTTGCTTTCGTATGGGAATACATTTAATATACTATTTCTTTCTTGTGCAATTCCTTCTCCTGGTCTTTTCGTTTAGCTTTTAGGCCTCTTTTATTAGCCTCAAGCGTATGAAAGGGCTTATACTGCTGCCATTGCGCTCTCTAGGTTCGGTGCAGACATATTATTAACATCGGCTGTGGGATAGGTTTTTTTAATTACTTACATCGCTTCTACGCGTGTAGATTGTTATTATGGGGGTATAATTAGCTGGTTGTCTTCTTTACATCCTTCATTGTTTTTCTGATATTTTGGAAATAGCGCAGAATCCTGTTAAGTCCTTCAATTATACTTTGATGTTCTTAGCAGATCCTTGAGTCTATTAGCTCTCTTGTCATGTAGTCTTACTGGATAGTAAGGATGAGGTCAAATGCAGAGTGATTGATTAAACACGATCGAGGCAGCGGTTCTTGGTATCAGAGCTCGTTCGCGCTGTACTGTTATGTTGGATATTTGAATATTTCATAAATATTGTCTTGCAAAAAATATTTAGTATCTTAATTATTTTGCTCATTAAAAGAGTTTACTCTAACGTCGAAAGCCACTTCCCGATCTAGCGCGTTAGTATGTACGTTCTATGTAATATATTTTGTATTACGTATTCACTTTTTGATGGAGTATTGTTATTTCTATGAATATTTTAACGTGAATAGTTGCAGTGATAGCTAATGTAAGTACATGTTTTTTTCCGTATTAAAGCGAGCCGTCTTTGACGAATATCTCTGTGATTCTGATATTATATCTGTACTATGTAGCTTTATACTGCGTGGGTTTCAGAACAGTTTAAACTCATGAACTGTCGGTAATCCCCAATAATTTTAACTCACGTGTCTGCCAACTTATGTATAAATAGGTACGTCGATTGTAGCTAAACCTCGCTATAAAAGTATACGCTCGTTCCTATTTTAAGTCTCATATAGAGAAATTATGTCTTCTATTGTTTCTCCGTTATATATTAAAGATAGTTAGGTTTTTGTATTTCAACTAGAGAAGGATTAAACAAAACATAAAGCTCGCTTGCTCGATTAGAATGTTTTTTTCAGTATAAAACATAATATATTAAATGTTAATTTATATGAGATTAAATATTATATATATTTGTAGAGAGTAATATATATGTATTAAACCAAATTGAGAGCTATAAATTTTATGGGTACCGCGATACTTATCCTTTTACCCGAGCAGAGAAAACTCTTTCATGCGAGGTGAGGGTCTTTCAATTTTGTTTTTTTAATTTTTATCGTCTTCTCTATATATATCACGTTTATTAAGAGATTGATGTAGACGAATTTTATAATGAATAGACGCTCATTTGCTGTAATATCATATTAGAGATTCAAGCGATTCATTAGAGAAAATCTAAGTACTCCTGTCGAATATATTTTTATAGTGATTCGTAGTGGAGTTTAATTAATGTATTACGTTACATCGACAACACTTGTCAGAGGAGATATTTTACGAAATATATATTTTACGCGCTTTACGTATCTGCGCGTTTTCTTATGGTTGGTAAGGTTTAGGTATTAAGGTTAAGGTTAATTAGGTTTAAAGTAATATGATAGATTAAGAGAGTTCTCTCTCTCACGAGGTTATGGAGAGTATTTAGATTTCGTCGCTTCCTAGTTTTTTAGTCGTTTGTATGTTCTTTACGCGAAATCTACATGCATATAGCTTGTATATGTGTTGAGGAGCGTGTGGCTGCTTCTCAGTTAGAAACGGTGAGCAAGTGATTCATGCTGCTAATCGATGTCGATTCTACGATGTTTATTGTGGAACTGATTTGAGGTTTTTTGTGCCCTTATGCGTTCTACTATAAGATTAATAAGTAGATCGATTGATTAGAAGAGTATTTTTCAACACACTAATGTCATAAATAATGTCTTTTATAAAAATAATATCTTTAGCACGGAGAAACTAACTCCTCTCTACCTCTTTATCCTTACTCAATTCTGTATAATGTACGCTATCAGAGTACTTTCATCATTGGTACCGCTCTCGTGAATCTCGAGAGAGAGAGTATTTTCGATGGAGAATTTTGTCACTCATGGTCATGAAAATCATCGCGATATATATTAAATTTCACGAGCTGCGAGAGCAAAGATAGAAATCTAATGGTGAAGTGGTGAGGTTAGAGTTGAGAATGGTGAGTTGTGGTATGTTTCCTCTCTAATAGCCTGAGAGCTCTTTGTTTCGTTTATTACTCTGAAACAGAAGTGAATAATTCAATTTTATAATACGCGTGCTATAAAAACGGAATATCTTATTCTAACCCACTGAAAATTATTATATCATATAATTATTAAATATTACCGTGTACTACTAAATCAGTATAGTTATTATATATTATAATTTATAAAATTATAAAATAGTCTACTACTATTATTATTATTTATTATGTACGATAAAAAATAAATATTAGTTATAATAAAATAATCACTTAATATATTTTTATGAGTATTAGCGAAATATCTGACACAGGTATTTATTGTATATTAAATAATATAAGATAATAATCAGATTATCTCATCACAATATACTCAATACGTCGCGCGCTGAGATAAATAATAAAGGAACAGAAATACACCGCGCTCTCAACTTGTTGACCCGTCTATATAATCTTCCTTCCAATATTATTTGACATGACCACATTATCGCTGAGTAGAGAGAGAGAGAGAAAATAGAGAACTCTGCATCATCGACAGCGTCTCCGGATATGTTGTACTGGGAGTTATAGATGTACCCCGCTGTTCTTCATCCTCTAGAGCTCACCGCTTTGTTGTTCCTGTTTTATTTTGTCTTCAGATTCTCAACTTCTGGTATTTCTCTTGTGCCGCAGTATATGAATATTATTTTGTGCCACTACATGTTTTCATAGAATAGGCTTGTTGTTAGAATTTTCGTCATTCTCTATATACCAATGATCTTCACTGGCGGCAAAAATCGGGGTGATGATAAAGTTCATATTCCTTTCGAGAGAGTTTTTCTCGATTCTCTTAATACTTCTCTTCTCTCTCTACTGTATCTCACAACCACACACTACATGATCATCTGCGTCCTTGTCTACTCGTACTCTCTTGAATATGATGAGCTCTCACCTGTGTATAGAGGTATATCGTCAGAGTTTTTCTGCAACCAGGTGCTTCTTTATCAGAGAGCAATCCTCTGACTCATCCTGCGCCTCCTCCTCTCTCTCCCTTCAGAGATCGCCGGCCGGTGCATTCGTCTGGTAGACTATTAGCCTCACTCTCTCCACGGTGAAAACTCTGTTCTCTGGCGCGAGTATCTAAAAGACGCCGTTATCAGAGTGTTTCGTTAGAGTATGGATGAATCACTCCATGTGTATCGGGTATGTAAAATGTCGTTGTATCGTATTTCTTATATTGGGCTCGCGCAGACAGATCAACGATAGAGAGATACAAACACGCTCACCGTCGAAAAATTTTCCTTAATCTATGCCCAGAAGCCGTCGAGTAACTAGTCTGGGGTGATTTTCTCCTCACACAGAACGGCGCTCGAGCGGCAGATACTCTATTACAGTGTGAATACCTAAATTTTCGTACTACACACGCTATCGCTGTGTTTCCTCCAAGTTGCTCCTACTTTCTCCTGCTCATCTTATTTTAAGTTGTTTGGATATATAGAATGTTAGTCGACGAAAAGACTTTTCCTTTTTTTGGTTCTAGATATCAGAACGAAACCGATTCCTCTCGATCGGCCAGGCTACAGTTTGACATATTGATGAGTCACAGCGCTTAGCGTATGATATTATTATCGTCGTAGTCGGTTAAACAGTGATCGAATAACATTAACTCGCGTCGCAGACGGTATGTTTAATTTTCCATTCGCGAAGAGCTCGCGTACGAGATTTGATTGATATTAACGCCGTTTCTCTCTGTACTAGGTCGTCAGCAGTTATCATAGTTGAACAGTAGGTGCGTAAAATTCTGTCTCTCGCGCAATTGGACACACAATTTCGTTTAATTTTTTCTACATGGCGTACTCTAGCGCTTTGAGTTGTGAAAGGGCCCCCCTGAATAATTTAAAAACAACATTTCTTGAGAATACGCTTCAAAAGCCAGTATATTCCACGTCTCTTTCTCCTGGCGTCTCACATCAAAGGAGAGAGATTCTTCTAAATCTCAGCTCGTTTTCCTTTCTTCAATATCGCTGTTACCGGATCCGAGAGACCTACATATCTAAAAGTCTCCTGCTGCGATACCAAAAAACTGTTCGGCTCCTCTCACACGGTAGAAACTCGCGGTTTTTGTAAAGTCACAGTAATGCGCACAGGGACAGATTGTATGTATGCTGAGTTAAGCATGATTATGTTGCGTCCTCTCGTGAGCATATTTTGAGAGTGTTGTGTCTCGACAAGTTATTTAAGGTGTAAAAGAAACATTTTAATTCGCACTTCGTCTGACTACTCGGAAGAGACCAAGGCTGTCGTGCACTTTTCGCACTGCAGTGCCACGAGTTTCGCTACACAACAGTCTCTGTATTTTTTAATTATATTAAATATACTTGTCGCGTGGTAGATCTCTCTCTCTCAATCGTCCAGATCGAGAGAGTCCTGCCTGGACCTCCCGGAGAGGAAGCGGCCACGTAAGTATAACAAAATTACGAAGTGTCTTCTTTGTATGGACTGATAGGTGTAATCATCTTTGAGAGAGTATAACACTCTCTATCCGGAGTGAGCGTATGTCTTTAAACTATTTCCGGTCGTATGAATATATAATTTGTATCTGATATCACCTTTACATCCTGATATCTTCGCAGACAGAGTCTATTTATTTTAGTGTTCTACATTCCTCTTCTTTTTCTTTTTCTCTGTTATGAACAACACGAGCATAGAGTTAGCTCACACGGATGCTTTTGAAACGATGGTATATTCGGTGCTATGAACGCCCTTTAGGTGAGTCTTAATATATACACACGCTCCACGAAATTGATATTTTGTTTCTAGTTTATACAATCTATCTCTGTCTCTCAAAATATATTTCTCGAAATTTCCGCTCGAGAGGTTTATATCATCGGTTATGGTCGTTCCGGCGAGAGTAGCGTGGTTCTTTTTTCGTACCTATTCATTAAGACAGATAAAAGATAACTAATTATTGTATCCGTCTTGCCTGCGCTCCTCTTATCAACTCCATAACCCACTACCAGCGTGTGTGTATGAAGTGATGAATTGGCTCGTCGTCTTTTGAGAGAGAGGAAAAATGGAGGTATGAAAATAAAACCGCAGCTGGGAAAATAATCTCTCTCGCACTCAATATCCCGTTCCGGCATTCTTCTGACAGACGATCAATGTCAAGAAACCTTTGCCGCTCAAAACAACGGCGTAATTAACCTTCCTTTCTAGAGAAAGGACTTACTAGTGGAGATTTTATTTGATTATCAAATCAATCTTGCTGGTATCCGGTGCCTGCGATCAAACAAGATTTCTGCGTTTATTATTTGAGTTGTTTTAACTTCCTCCTCCTTAGAAATATATACAAGATATTCACTCTCCTCGTCACCAAACGTCTCGTATCGGCGCGCATCTAAATTATTAAACCTTTTAATGAATTGCGTTGTTTTGAACCACACAATTATCCGCGTGTATTCGGCTCTAGAGTCATATTAAGAACGAATCTCTTTCGAGCTCCTGAATCGTTGACTTTATAGAAATTATAAAATATGAGAGAGCTCTTGATTCTTCCACCGAGTGTTCTCGCTGCCGTTCAAATTAATAATATCTTATAATATTCGCACTAGCGTATCGGGCACTCAAAGAGACCAATTATCATTTGTTATCTGCGGATGTGGAATAAAAAGAACATACTGCAAGATTAAGCATTTAATCCTAGCTAGAGCTCTCCGTCAGCTGAGTTTTGTCCATCGCACGCTTACCAATTCATGTAGCAATTTGTTAATACTGCCTTAAAAGTTAAAGAGAACTCTTCGAAGATGTGAGAGATATTTTCATTAATGAGTATCTGACGCTTCAGGAAGTTGACTTATTCTTATTACCAAAATAAAATAAAACGATATAATATATCTATATGTATATGTAGTTTGGTTTATACCAAACGAATAAAACAAATAAATGAATACTAATATATTCGTTGTTTGTACAATTTATTATTTCCCTTTGTTCCATATCGAGCCTTGAAGACTCGCGAGAGACAAGTAGATAACTTGTTAATTTTCCATGTTTAAACGACGTATATTTCGCATTTCATTTCCGGCAAGGCAAGCGGTCCTCATTCACCCAACACTGTACTCACATGCACGTGTGTCCGAGTAGGAATATGTATGTATGTATCTCTCTATTGAGAGATATAGAATAATGACTGAAAATTACACAACAAGTCATCCGTATAGATTTTTCTTAAACGCGAAGAGGTATATATTTCAATATACGTATATAGTTACTCATCGGGTGAATTTATTGATTAAATCAGGCAATAAAAGGATATAATAAACTACTTATCATCAGTGGTAAATTATCATTATTACTCAATACTCATGGTATTTAAAATTCATGAGATACTTTCATAGTTTTTTTCCCCACTAAAAAATTATCATATTTATATTTTTAACGATGTAATATTAAAAATATACTCTACGTACGTAATAATATTTTTATCTGTTTTTATCGTATCAGTAAAACTTGCGATTTGTTAAAAGAGAAACGTAATTTATTATCACGTTATCAAGTTAAACTAATAAGCTCTATTATTCTCAGTAGAAAATTATATTTGTAGTAATAAATAAGAAATATCTTACGCGTTAGATTATATAAATCTAACCAACACTGTTATGATATGCCTCTTATAATTGAAAGAATAGATCGGTGCTGAGAGAAGATGATTATTAACAAATATGTTAAATATATAGAGAAATATCTAAATAGATCTCATGGAGGTAAGTCACTATAATTAAACAAATTCTCACAACGAAAAGAGAGAGAACTCACTGATATAAGTATCTTGTATTATTGTCACTTTAAATTTATTGTGCTAAAACATACTCAATATATGTATGTACACTGACTATATACTAGTAATAACATATAATCCTTATTGCATCAGAGGTCGATTAGTGTCAGTTAGATAGATGAAAGATACTCCTTATATCAACCTTTGAGGAGTCTCTCATAATAATAATCACTGGTTTTATCACATCTCGCTTTTTAAATATATATTCATTTTTTGTATACATGTATTGCGATTCTCTGTATACTCTATACTTATTTATTCTAGATTCACTGGAGTACGTTGATCGCAAACTGGATTCACCGAGCTTATAAGATAATTTTGAAGAATTAGAGCTATGAGAAGATGGAGATGAAATCGACTTATCACTTTCTTCCTCCTTGTGAGATTTCATATTCCTCATAAAATCGAGCAGTTTTTGCTTCTCTTTATCTAAAATATTAAATAAATATATATAATAAATACTTAGAGCAAGAACGCGAATCTATTTTCGCATTTCATTTTTACCGTGTAATCTGAAATTTAAAGCATAAGAAAATTGAAGATAATTATGAAGAAAAGACCAATATATGCTTAGTTTTATTATCTAAATATTTTATTTATACTAGTACAATTAATGTTTTATATTATATTAGAATCCTAAACCAAAGTGTTTTCGCTAGTGAGACACATATACTTAAATACAATGACTCAATTTATTAAGAATGATATATATAGGAGTTTACATTTGTTAATACTAAGTTATTAATTATTTACAACAAAGACCTAATAATAAACTTAACTGTGAGAGCTCTACGCTAATATTTTTGCTCAAACTAAACAATAAAATCCTGTTTCTACAAAATTAGAAATGTCGTAATTTTTCTTTAATGAGGATGCTGCACTATAAGAAAGGTTTAAAAAATGAGAATATCTTTAATACACGAAACTTTCTCTTCACGCTACCAGACAATATAGAAATTAACGTACTAAGATATTATACGTATACAACTACCTACAGAGCTTAACTAGTAGAAATAATATGTATTTGATAATGTATGCTCTAGAGGTCATATATGATTAAGCTCGTGACCATATCGTACCGAACTTTGTCGATATATGTCGAGTAGTGAGTGTGTCATGATTAATTGAGTTAAAATACGACACCAAATCTTACTTACGGACTCCAGTATTTAGACTCACACTATTCTTGAGTTCTCTAAATACCTAACTCGATCTGTCCGAATGAGCGATATCGTGAGAGAGAGCAAGTTGTATATATTCTTACTATCCTATATTTTTCCATACCTCACACGTTTTATGCGTTTTGGTATCGAAGATCAATATAAAAATTTAAATGTTTTGAGTTTCTTACCACTTATTACTCACATCGCATCTATACATGTAACAATAGTATCTCTTTCTCACTAGAATGAAACAACTTAATGGTATTAAAGAGATCATGCAGCTAGAGTAATGAGTAAATTTTAAACATGCTTGTACAAGTTCTATATTATAATGCAAAGCGGTAAAAAATTAGGGTAAACGAATAATGGCTTACATGAAAAAATGATTTATAGAAACATTTATAATACATTTAAAAAACTAGTATTTCGCAAAACTTCGAGAGACAACACTTTTACGACCCCCACTCCAGATATATTTATTAAATAATAACAAGGAAGTATTCTATTAATACCTACACCGTTAAAATTAATTGAGTATGAAGGAAACAAATCACTCACTCTCTCAACTTGGATAGCAATAAGAGTACGCCGACATATCTGCCAAACTATTTCTCGCTTCTTTGACAATATGTGGCGTTTAGGGGTGTTCGAGATATGTCTCACTTAAGTTGTTGATATGATTATAGTAATCAGATATTTCATTATTATATTTATCGACTAGTTGTTCGTCCATTTTTCGCGGAATTAACTAATATAACTAATTGTCTGTTGTGCAGGCATACGAAATTTGTCCATACAGGGAAAGAAGAGTGAATTATGGCAATGACAACGTCGAGAGATAATAATATGGACGAGAGACACACTACTCTTCATAAAGAAAAATATATTATGATCGGTTTTGCTATACTTCATTTATTATCTGAGAGTGAGAGAGAGAGAACTTGATAAATTATCTATCACTCGTAAAAAAATTAAATTCTACAGGCTCTCTCACAAATTTCTTATACTGTATAATTGTATTTTCCATCATAAATAAGAACGTATTTTTTTCTATAATATTAATACTTAACACACCTCCTCTTAAGTACTGAAATTTATATCTAGAAGTAAATAATAACTTTTATTTCTTTGTACTCAGTTGATAATAGTGAAGTTTTTGATACTTTTCCGACAATTTCAGATTACCGACGAGCAAGGATTGTGTGTTGTATAAAGAGAATTATCTTCTAAATGAATACAGTATGACGACTAATTATCTTGACAAGCAGCAATACTTTTACGAGAAGCGACGAAGAGAGGATATTTAATTTCCATATGATATATACGTTTGACTAAAATATCACTCTGGAAGGATATCGCTGATAACGTAAACGTTGTACTTGTGCAAGATGGATTTTACCTCAACTATCAGCTTCTCGGTGTATACGTGGTAAAAAGTCCGCTGCACATTTTTATTTATTTCAAACACAGTTTTATACCGAGACTCTTATTTCGCAAGGAGAATGGTGGGGAGAGTTATTCCTTCGCCGTACATTAGTTAGATATAGATTACACCAGCCTTAGGCTCTCACGAAACTAAACTTAAATCATGATATCCATTATGGATTACTACTTATCACTCTCCTTACCTAGCTTTTGTATATACGGTATCGATAAGTAGTAAGTGGCCTGATGATATATAATATAATCCCTATAATAATAAATTATTATCTAATGTAGGTGACACGATTATATGAGAGAGGTGGTCTATGATCGCCGATTTATAAAACAGTTCGTCACTGGAGTTGTAAAAGAAAAATGTATATAAAAAAAATTATGTGAAATTTTTTTGTTGTTTCAATTAAATTTGCTCGGAAGATTAAGTGTAACATTAATTAGCCTAATGACAACAATACTCAAAGTTGATTTAAAAATATCGCTAAATCGTACTAATTTAACTCTTATATTAGACACGTTTACTGCTTAAAGACAGAAGCGAGTAAACGAATTTAGGGAAAATAACAGATAGTATAACACCACTTACACGGAAAAGTGTAAAAAAATTTCAATATTAAATTTAACTTTTTAATATTTCGTATGGTATTAATAATAATTCACAATTATACCTTCTCTAAATTACCACATTATGAAAATTTTTTCTATACGAGTATAATTAATTACTCTTCCAAAATATACCACACCACAAAATATATCGAAAAATCATATCTATCTCATATTTCTTGATAACGACATTATCACCAATTATTTTTCGTATTGTAGTAGTGAGTTGTATTTATACCGCTAAACTAGAATTTATAATAGTAATATAACAAACTAAATCTCAAAAAAGTAATCACTAACATAAAACATCACAATTAGTAAATAATTTAAAATTAGAAAATACATACTCTTATTCAATTTATATATACGGTTAATATTGTAATACTTAATTCGAGAGTTGCTAGAATAGACAAATCTCATTGCCACGAGAGCTATATTAAGCAGGCAAGAACTTTACTTACGGTATATATATAATGATTTCCATATAATAACATAGTTTTTCTTGAAATAAAGCACCTATCCTTACGTAATTTTTACTCTTTGAGAATTTAACAGAGTTGTAAGATGATGATATATTATTAGTGATGTAAAAAATATAAATTTTAATTATCTAGTTATATATCTCCCTTTAAAAGCGAGCCTTTTTATTTATCGAACTAGAATAACAATAAAAATAAATATATTAATAATTATTATATAGAAACTACAATAAGTATTACCTATATATAATAAGAATAGAATATTCAAGTATAACTTACATCATATTATTAATATTATTAATTATATTACTACTCATACGTAATTATATATATCAGTTTATTTACCCGATCTAGGATAAGTCATGAGTCCTAACTATATGAAGTCATAATAATTACGGTTTTAGACTCGATTATGATTATATATTAAGCTTTAACTCTAAATATAATTGCATACTATGAGTATGAGAATGCTCGATTACCAAGTACTGACTTATTATTCGTAATATCCCGTATTATAAGTGAGCGACTCTTTATATATATAGTATTATGAGACGTTTCGAGATAGGGATAAATATAAATAAATACATACCTAATAATCGATATTATGCTCGGTGACTACGTACTTTATTTTAAGGGTTAAGGTTATAAATAACTTAAATATATAATTACAGTATTTCCGCATTTGAGAGGTACAGTGTGACTAGAGTAGTCAGCCGGCACATATTTTGCGAGAAGAGCGAGTCAAATCGTTATTCCATTCGAGAGAGAAAATCGATCACGATCTTTTCAATATGCAATGTGAATTCTTCATTCTCAAGCTTATTGCTGTTAAAATATATCGTAAAAATGAAGATACTGCAAAAGTGTACATCAGATAAGGAACATACAAACTATCAGATCATACTCTCTTCTACACACGTCGTCTCGCATTTAATTACTCATCATTTCACTATATTTATCAATGCGATAATGTGCGAACTAGAAACACGTTTTTACGTAGAGAACCACATCTCGATATCCACTCCTATTGTCTATTCGCCAGAGAGTCCGCTGCGTCACTAAATTACACTAAATCTACTGACAATCGTGTTAGGGACGACTTCAATGCTCACACGCTTAATTACGTCAAATGTTTGAACAGGGTCACTTCAATTCCAGAATTGTGTAACCATCGTAAATAACCTGCACGAAATCTGACAAAGTTATTGTCGAGGAAGTAAGGATTCGTCTCTCACAACTAATAACAATCGAAAAGCGTTCAGAGGGAGGGAGGATAAATGAGTTAGAATTCTCTTCCTCGTATAAAGAGATCATTAAAAAACTTAATCGTTTGCGAGCAGATTGCAGTTTCGATTATATTTAAATATAGTGCAATGAGAGCGTCAATAGCTCGCACGCAAGCTTAATAGAGAATACGCTATGACGTCTCTCGTTAACATATGCGAGCAAATTTAAAGTAGAATGAACCTTGTAATATTAGCAAGACCACTGAAAGAGGTTGATCGATTATTTCTCTCGTAAAACTGTGTAGTTATATATCGAGAGAGGTTCCGCACTTATCTCGAGTTATTATATATTAGCTATGAACATATGATAATTAAATTGAGTCTGACACGAGCATGGATATCGTTGACTAAGCTGCATGTTAGTCTTTTGCTGACGATAGCATCCCTTCCTAGGTTCAGTTTTTCCGCATTTCGATTTATTAGAATGTAATGTGCGAGTTGAGAATTAAATTGGCCAATTGCATATATAGATTCGTATCGAGTCCGCTACTCAAGCTCGACGAATTCTTTGAAATTCTGTGATCAGTTCACACATCAACTCTCTGCGGCTAGATCGCATTAGTATCTTTATCTCGCACGCTCTATATATTTGCAGAACTGTCAATATATATACCCGATTATATATATTAAGTAGATATTTGCGTAAGTATGGTTTTAGTAAGGAGAGTATTTATATATACTACTCTTAGAGGCCAATATTTATATATTTTTTCATCTGGATTGTTAATCACATAGTAATGAATATTATCTTATTTATATATCTATAGTATTGAGAAAATATAAATATTATTATTATATATATTTAATTAATATATTATATTTATATTATATATTAATAATATATTTAATAATATATATATATATATATATAATATAATATATAGATCATTATTATATATACGAGTAAAGAAAAGCAAATCTGGCTGTATTTAAAATATAATATATTATATTATAAATATCACTTTTATATTAATTTATTCAGCAATGATTTATTCCGATTATAATAAATAATTTGAGAATAAGAATAACTAAAATTTTGTCAAAAAAAAGATATAAAATGAAAAACTATTTTAACAAATTTTATTATTTTAAGCTCGTAAATCTCAAAAAATATTTATTTTATTATTATTCCTATATTTTCTTAATAGATTATTCTATTGGAGATGACTACTTAATTCATTCTTGATAACCCTCGGTCGAGAAATGAGAAAGGTATTATGATATTACATTCATTTCCACTTATGTATATTATAATATTAAATTATCCCACTTACTCGAATAAATTATAATTATTTATCATGCTAGACATACAGATATCGTAAGGGAGAATAAGTCTTCATTCTGTCCAGACAATATTAGACTAAATTTAGAGACGAATATCTAACTATAGGGTGTGAGTGAAATTTGCCCTTTGCTTGAATTAAGGAATACTGCATTGAGTTTATTTAATTACTAACAGAAAATAAGTAATAAATTATGAAACTGAAATATGGACTACCCTAGAGTCTATAATGTGTAATTTAGCATTAATTGAAAGATTATGTGTAAATGAACACAGCTGATCTTAATTTGAGAACAATTTCGTGCTTGAGAGATAAACATTTAACTAGTTGAGGAGATGGGCTTATAAAATAACGCAATCAACAAAGTTCATATAGATAACACACATGAGTTAATGTTTTAGATATAGCACAGATTTAGCGGCTGCGTACGCGTAATCCATGTATTATTTGTTTTGTTTCGACACAGTTTCAGTCTGTATAGTTTTTTAATATTTATTTTGAAATTGATTATACGTCACAGAACTCTTTCATATTTTGGTACTGTAGTGTAAATGCACCATTTCATATATATAGTGATCACTGGTAAGATAATAGAGATAGTTTTGTTATCATTCTTCTCTCCTATTAAAACTGTCTTACCGTTTAAGTCTCGGTATTCTTACGTTATACCACGTATATTTTGTTCAAGAGAGCACCTCTTATATACCATAACTGTGTATATTTACGTTAAATTTTAATATTTAAGGCGAGCGAGAGTATTCATTATCTGAGAGTATATTATCCTCTTTGAATGATTGTTCATCCTTACATACGAAAACGATCAACAATTACATGGCACAATGGATAGAGAATGGCATATAAGGTTTAACTGAAGAATATTAGGTATCGGTTCATATTACTTATCTGCTCTATAGCAGGAAAAGCGGACGTAAGAGTATTAGAAATTAAGGAACAGAATCTGGCAATTAGAGTACCACAATAGCTGAGAGTAATACTCGTGTAAGAGAGTAATAAAATAATATAGTAACTTACGCTAGTATTAATAAGTTATTAAGGAAATTATTATGGATGATCTTTTATAAGGAGCATCATTGAAGTATAAATATTTGAATTTTTATGTAAATAAAACCTTAAAAAAATATCAGAAATATGAGACGTAGTGTTAGAGGCCCGTATAAATAGTAAGAGAGACTAATCCGACAAGTCGTGAAACAAATGATTATAAATGAGCATTCAGATAACAGAATGACATTGTTCAAAAACTGCCGTCAATATGATGTTGTAATTGGAATCTATTTTTTACTGTGAACGAATTTTCTAAATGATTTGTTCCTGCGGAGGTATGTAGAGAAATTAATTTTTTTCTTTGCGCTCTCAAAATAACTTTTACCCATGAGGTCTAATTTGTACAGTATATGAAGATCATTTGTGTTATTACCATATAAGAGCTTTTTTGCCGTGATTGGATAAGAAGTGCAAATACACAATTTATATGTATTAACATAATACTCAAGAAAACATAAATATTATTACAAGTATATACTTATACATCGAAAATTTCTGATTAATGGGTATAAAACGTATATATAAATTTTTAAGAAAAATTAATCTTGACTCACTCTATTTTTTGGAAAATCTATAATATTCGTATAGAAAATTTGTGCTCTTAGAATATGAGAATACACTTTTACGGAATAGCAGATTTTCAGTTTCGACGAGATATAAAGGTTTTTATAACAAGATAAACGAGATTAATATTTTATTTTTATTAGGTTGAGATTTATCATGTAATATTATTGTGTTTGTATATAATTGTATCTATTTTTTGAGTATATTGTTGAGAGTGCAATTATTGAAATATTAATTATTTACAACCCCACTAAAATAAATACATATTTACCACAATTTCGAGAAAACAATTAGTGATATGTGCATTGCTCTATATAAGAAGGGAGATGAGGTGTTTGCAATCATATTTAACTTTATGATATTTCCATATTCTGGTTAATTTGAAATGGAGAGAAATTACTAACTTATTCAAGTATTAAGAACTGAGATCGAGCGAAGCAATGCGACATTTTTGCTCATTGCTAATGGTTGGTTTATCGATTATGACACTCTCACTCTCATAGTCTTTGTTTTCTCTCTCCTAAACTTTCTTGTGTAAATATCGAGAGCCAATGTCAAAAAAACTTCTACAATATGTACACGCTCGCCTTTAAATACAATGGTTCTTGTATAAAATTATTTATGTAAGAATATATATGAAGGAAGTTTGGGTATCCGCGCTAGTATAAGTATTGTATTTCACGCGATGAATATGAGTGCAACAATTTGAGCGATAGCGTTAAATTAAGAAAATTAAAAAATAATATTTTTTTATATAAATTTATATAAAAATTTAATAATTAGTAACCTGTCGTGTTATGTAATTAATCGTGTAAAAATCGACAACACATTGATGATTTTAGAGAATATAATATATTATCTCACTATTATTACTTATTTATTCGTAAGATATTAAATACACTATTGACTAGAGTCAAAATACGGGCCTTATGGTACAGTAGAGTAACTGAGGTGTCTGAGCACACCCGGTTACTCAATATTACTTAAATGTATTATATTGATGACATAACGTTAAATAATATATTCACGAGAGAATTTATAAAAATTCCGACCGAAATATATATATGTGATTTAACGTTTAAATTTGATGTGATTTTAAGAGTTCTTAACAGTACTCTTCTGTCGCCGTATACAAAATGTTCTATCATAATTCATTCTAGTAAATCGTTTCTGGGAATATTTTTATTTTGCTCTCTCAGAAGACTAAGGCGCATCGTAACACATGACTTTAATTTTATCTTTTAATTGAGGATTTTGCGTTACATTAACTTTTCAATTTCTCCTGAAAGACTGGCGAAAGATGGAGTTAAATTAATTATTATATCGCCATTTTAATATTATGTATAATGCGAATACGGAAATTTTGCTTGCAGGTGACGAATACATTTTTTAAGAACTAATGGATTGTGTTAATTATATCATCAATGGGGGTATAGATCTAAAAGTGAAGAAACTAAAGACCTATCACTGTACAATTTTGTAGAGAGCTTTATACAATAAGAGTTATACGTCAGATATTTGTCCACCTTCGTCTCGTAGAAGAAAGCGTGAAAACTCGAAAAAAGCAAAGTTCCAGCAGTTTAGCCCAATATAAAAAGCATTTGTTGCTTCGCATAAGGCAATAATTTAGGAATATTCGGCAAAAATAGAAATTCTAGATAGGAAAACGTGTAACGCTTTTAACAGAGTCTATAGTCGAGCGATGTATAAACGAGAATTCTAGGAAAACTAGAGCATCGAGCCAGTTTCACTAACGCAGGACAGTGAAGTCGAAGATAACAACTATAGAGCGTGAAAGAGATAGTTGATTAATCGATTATCAATCTCACATCTTCTCATAAAAGAGAGATATCTACTTATTATTTAGCTTTACAAATATTTCAAATCTCGTAATCAGCACACAGCGCGAGGTGAATCCAATTCTATTCCGAACGTCAGTAGGTGAAGATCTCGCACAGCAAGTAACGGAAGTACACGATCAATCTTCATCGTCGAAGAGAGATGAATCAAAAACAAAGCATGGAAAGGCGTTATTAAATTCGCACCCGATAGAGATGGTGAGAGAAAAGATATCCTTATCCAGAGAGGGATCTACAGTTCCTTCTACAGGGTGAGGAACTCACTAATTAGACTATACTATAAGGGTATAAAGCAAGAACCTCCTCGAGGTGCGCGAGATAATGTTATTGTCGAATATTAATGTAACAAGGAGTATTTTTCAGTTTATTGATTTACGTTTGTTGATACTTCTAGTCACACGTTATGGCTACAAACTTAGTATTATGTGTAATAAAGACTCAATGTACAGAGCCTAATTTTGGGCACTCTCTATTTAAACAACAGTTGGCAAATGAGGCGCATTGCGACATTGTGTTATCAGTGAGTGCAATATAGTAATACACGCTAAATGGTCCCCCGACTGCCTGCTTGTTACGTTTTCGAAAGGCAACAAACTCTCAAGCGGGACTCGAAGGGAAGATGCTGCATCTCGCGTGCCTTGGAGGGAGGGGTTGTTGTCGAATGCCGCAGCAAAAGCAGAAGCAGCAGCAGCAGAGGCAGAACCGGAACGCTCAAGTTCCCACGCAGTAACATCTTGTGCTGCTGAAGCTGCGGAAACAGAAAGAGGAGTGAAAGCAGCAGAGGCGGAGGCAGCAGAGGCAGAAGCAGCGGAATCAGTAGAGGTAGAGGGGGCAGAAGTAGAAGCGGCAGAAGCAGTACGGTCTTCAACGCCATCGTCGTGGTCTTCGACATCGTCGTCGTCGTTGTCATCGTCGTGGTCGTCGTCGTCGTCGTCGTCTTCGTCGTTAAAATCTATCAATGGCAGTCTTTGAAAATAAGAGAACAAAAATCCAAGTGAGACATCGAAATATTATGACTTATACCTACATATAATATATTTACAGTATCGGGCAGGATTATATTTGCGAACAATATAATCCGATCCACACTCGGACACCTGGAGTTTGCGAAAGACACGCGAGGACATGCACACTACGAGTGAATGGTAAGATGTGTTAGGCTGAGAGGGCGAGAGGCGAAAGAAAAAAATGTATCATCTGCTTGCAAAAGTGATAAAGGAGAACATACACTTCTTATCTCTCACTCGCAATCATTCTGAAACCAGTGAGGACACTCTAAGTGTTATTTTTGCTCTATAAGGTGGTGTTGAAAGATACGCATAAAAATGTGAGTTCATATTGTTTTCCTATTGGTAACCCCCTCCTTCTTGTGCGTTTTTTTTTTTGTTTTTTATAGGTCATTCACCGATCTCTTAAAGACCATTTGAAATCGAAAAACCATGATAAAATTAGCAAAACTACGAAGGATCTACTAATTAAATGCGAACTGCAAGTAGTCTTTTACACATCGAATAAAAATGATGTTGGGGCTTTGTGCGTAATATGCAATAAAATTTTTAACAACATGAACAATCACGTGAGAAAAAACCATAACAATCTAAATCGTTCAGAGCGAAGAGAGCTTAAAAACTCTAGCCCGACCGTAATTGGGGGACAAAACAAATCAAAAGGTAAAAATGATGGCGACGACGTTGGTGACGGGAATGAATTTGAAATCGAAAAAAGTAAAAACAAAATATCGTCCTCATGGGTAGAACACCACCAGATAATAGAAAATAATTTGATAACAAAATATAAGTCCTTTTTAAAGAATAATACGGCGTTATACGAAAGGATCTTGCTGAGGTTTCAAAATGTCGAAAAAAATATTATCGATGTATTTTCCGCACTGCGGTTAAATCCACATACTCCATTTTCTCCCAAAAAAGCGGCCAATCTTCAATATCACCTGTTGGGTATGACGACGTACGAGCACGGTCAAAAATATTTATCGCTACTAATGGAGTGGTCGAAAAAGACCACGCTTTCGCCGAACACCATGACCATGAAAATCGAGGATTTCGTAAAATTTTTGAAACAGATGATGAAGCTGAAACAAATTCAATCGGGCGTGAAAAAATACCTAAAGAGCTTCATAGCCGCCGAAATTCCTCGTTTCAAACACCAGTTAGCTAACTCTAAAGCGGCGTTCCAACAGAGAAAAGAAAAGAAGGATGTGACAAAAATGATTTTCTGCGAAGATATCGATAAGGTGATCAGACATAATTTTTTCTACGCCGGAATGAAGAATCTCATCAACGGGATGATTAACTCAAAGATGTACACACCAGCCATACAAAGAAACATCGTAATTTTTTTACTTCTGGCCGCTTCCTCGGGGAGGTCCGGCATCATATGCAATCTGACGATGGAGGAGTACCACAATATAAAAAAAATACAAACTGTGAGCGAAATCGTGGGCACCGATGTCGAAAGCTCCGCAGCCGGTTCTTCGAATCAGGACGAACTCAAAAATCTTTACACCTTAAACTGCGAGAAACACAAAACTCAAAATATGTACGGGGACGCAACAATCATGTTAACTCACACATTGAAAATCGCCCTGGACGCTTACGTGACCTACGTGAGACCGACGTTTCTGGAGGCGAGGCGAGAATGGGCGGCCACCGAGAACGCGTTTGAAGAAGGAAAACGAGTTAGAAGAATCGATGAGGACACCAAAAAGATCAGATCATTTCGATCCTATGAAAATGTTATTTTTAAGTTATCAGGGGGGCCCTTTCACAACTCAAGCGCTAGGCAACGCCATGAAAAAATTAACGAAAATGTGCGATTTGCAGAAGCAATTTACCACCACGTTCAACAGAAAAGGCACGACTACAGAAACGGCGGTTCATCAACCGAAGCTTCGGAAAAACGTCGCCCGATTAATGTATCATCACGAAAATACGGCGGAGAAATATTACAACGCTACCATAAGCACCGTAACCCTGGCCGACGCGTATCTAGAAACCAAAAAAGGAAGTCTTCTACTACATTTTTCCAACAACTTTAAAATAGATGGCGGAGAAGAGAGCGAAACGGGAGGAAAACTGCAGTGGGAAGACGAAAAGGAGCCCGATGATGATTCTGCCGCGCGTCGTGAAAAGTCACCCGATAGTCCGACGCTCGTCGAAGTTCACGTTGACGCGCCAGCCAAAGCATCCGATCAGATTTTACCCGACGAAGTTTCATCCAGATACGAAACCGATAAGGCGCTAGATAATGCGCAGGACGAGTCTTCCGAAGAGGAGGCTGGTAAAGCTCCAGACGAGTCACCCGAACGAGAGGAGGAGGAGGAGGAGGAGGAGGAGGAGGATGCCGATAAAGCACCTGGTGAAAAACTCGACGAATCTTCCGATGAGTCATCCGTTCAAGAAGTCGGAGAGGAACGTGATGCAGAGGGTGTTGAAAAGGAGGAAGATAAAGAACAAGAACGAGTTGAATTTACATCACCCGATATTCCCCCGAGATCTGGTAATCGTTCGAAAATCAAACAAGCTATTCTAAGAAAAACATTAGTTGAAAAAAATCAAACACCGCAAAAGGAAATACCCAGAAGTGAACGGAAGCAAAAACGGAAACAAAGCGGAGACTCTGAAAATGAAGAACAGCGGGGTCATCAACTCCAGAAAACACCCGACGAATCGAGTGAATCAATTTCCTGCCACCCCTCTCTCTCTTACTACGATAATGTGGTCATGCAAAATATTGGGGAAGATAATAGAGGTAAAGATAACGACGAGTATTTTGTTCCTTTATTTTCCACCCGATATCATATTATATATATTATATATATAATATATATATTATATATTATATATATATATATTATATATATTTATATATATATATATATATAATATATATATATATATATATATATATAATATATATATTATATATAATATATATAATATATATTGATTTTCCCTCTGATTTAGATATAACGACAAAAGACGATTCACTATTGAGAGAAATACCGCAACTACCTTCAACCTCTACTCCACACCCCCATGTTTCTTCTGCGAGCGGAATACACGATTTTTATCATCATGTGCACTTTCTCGAATCCGGTGGCGATGACGACGACGATGATGATGACGATGACGAACAAGAAATGAATACAGAATTAAAAGGTAAAATAAATATTTCCGTAAAATATTTTATATAAAAACATTATATGATTTGTTTTAATATTCACTAATGGATCTATTATTTTTATAGAGAAGAAGAATAGGGAACAACCCATCAGTTCCAAAAAAAAAATGAGGATGAACGTTGAGGAGATGAATGATTTCGTTCTTATTGAAGCGGACGCTCAAACTAAAGCTTTGATGGATTTGAGAAACAAAGAAAAACTGGAAGAGAACAAGCTATTCAACAATGGAGAGAGGAACTTTTTCTTCATGCTTTTCAAGAACGAGATCGAAAGTAAAAATGAAAATATCTCTGCGGGGTGTGTAAGGAAACAAATAACCCCAAATACTATAAAATTTTATTCACAAGTACTAGGATTTCCTAATGGAATCGTGATCAATAGAATAAAAAGCACCATAAAATCGCACATCAAATCTCTAAATAACGAAAAAAGAAAAAAATTAAAAAAACAATTGAAGCCCACTCGCAAGAAATAGTTTCTCGTCGGAAGAAGGGATGTTCGCGACCAAATTATGTAATTTTTATTAATCTTTATTAATTAAAAATAAAATTTTATTTTAAATTTACATTTCTATTTTTATAATAAAAAACATTCAAATGAAGCAGCTTTTTTAATTTCCTGTTTCAACCTACTTTTTTTAAAAAAAATAGGGCTATTCTATAGCTAAATAGGAACGAGCGTTTTTTATGCGAGGTTTCTAGCCAATCGACGTCCTAGTTACAATTGGCAGATATGATTTGGGATAAAACGACACTGAGTTAAACGTTCTGAAAAATTAAGTTACTATATAAAACGTAATTCAGATAAGAATATGTAAAGCTGCTTTAATACGAAAATAAATTAGTTACATTGGCTTATGAAACTTATTTCACGTTAAATTTTTGTACTTTCAAAAGGAATATATTTACTGACGTCATATATGAGTGTGGGGGTGTTTGTACGTTTGTGGAAATTTTTTTTGGCAAATTATTAAGTATATTATTTTTTTAATATTTGAATTCAAATATCAATACGTCACCACGCTCTATAAAAAGGTTGCCTCGATCGAGTTTATCAATCACTCTGCAATGGATCTTTCTAGTGCTAATGAAGGGTATAAGAATTTAGATCGTCGAGGTAATAATGAAGACTCGGATGCGCTTTCAAAAATATCAAATAAAAAGAAGGGATTAAAGAAGAAAGTATTAACCCCCATTAAAAATACACCTGAAGCGTGTAGTATAAAAACTATCACCGATGTTAATAATTTTGCACCAACTAAAGCCATGGAGCATTACCTTTCTAGTTTTGAGGTAAAAAAGGTAAAAGCTAAACGTAAAGACCAGGACGCCTTTTCAAAAAGAATATAAATATATTCCATCGAAAGGAACCTCCGATGGACAATTGGACAACGTCTCCTTTTCAAAGCGAAACCGTCGATCTTACTCCATCCTACTTGGGGAGAGATAATATCCCAGCCCCAACAGCTTCGGAAGGGATTTGGTCCGCTCGTTCAACCCCGTTCGATTATCGAGCTGACAACGAAGATCCGAATACCTTTTCGTCATCAACGTTAATTAAAAAAAAGGAATCGAAGAATATTTGGGGTGAAAATAAACCCGCGATTGATAATTTATACCCCCTTGATCTCCCAACCTCGGAGCACATCGCTTCATACCTTGACAAAAGAAGGGAATACGAAATCGAAAGAGCTTCGGAAGGGCTTTGGGCCTCTCGTTCAACCCCATTTGATTTTCGTGTTAAAAAAGAAAGCCTGGACGCCTCTCCTCCAACATTAATGAAAAGAAAAGAATTGAAGAAGGCGCGTCAAAATAAAACCGCGGTGGCCGATATAGGCCAGGTCGATATCCAGACTCCTCATCACGCGCCATTCATAAATGTTCACCCTCCATCGGATGAAGAGTTTTTTGAACGAAGCTCGATCGGACCATCCGAAGCAAAGCCAAAAAAGAAGCAGCGGAATAAAAAACTCGATGGGCGTCGAAAATATAGTGGGGATGAGTGTCGAGAATATTACAATATAGACGAGGTAATGAAAACAAGCGGGGGATTTGTCGCTACTCCCGTGAACTTTCCTAATCGAAAACCTAAACCTCGCTCCGATTTGTGTAGAAACGAAGAAAAAATGCAAGGAGAAGAAATTTACGATTACCGAGCAGAGAATCCTAGCGTATCTTCGATCATGAGAGATCAACGACGAGATTTACGGTCACGGCCACCCTCAAGAAGAGAAGATGCTCGCAGATTTGATCTTGGAAAAAGCGAGAATAACTTAAACTACAAATTTTTTTTTTTTTATAAACATTTTTATTCTATCTATCTATCTCCTATTATATATGTTGAATAAAAAACTACCTCTATAGTTATTTGTTTTTACCAAAAATTCTAACACTTTTTTTACGTAAAATTTGTTTAATTTTTTACAAACAATTTTCACGTGAGTTTCGTATCGAAATATACGCTTATTGAAAAACTAACGTGACATATCGTTTATTATATTTTGATACCTTTTTCGATGTATAAATTATTTTCTTTTGAGACCAAAAATAAATATCACGTAGGTTTACCGTTGAATCTAAACGATAAAATCTTTGCGCGAGATTTTCGCTATGGAACATTGAAATTTAACTCACGCAAAATTTACGAAATTTTGATACTTTTTTCGACATCAAAATTGGTTTATCTGTTATAAACAAAATTCCCACGTAGGTTTCGTGCGGAAACTATATACCAATATTAACGTGAGGTTTCGGTTATTAAACATTGAAACATAATTTACGTTGGTTTTTGTATTTACAAAAAGAATCTTTAACTCACGCAGATAAAGGCTAAATGCTCCATGGTATTAACCTTACGCGAGATATCATTTATGAAATTTTGATACTTTTTCAACGTTAGAATTGGTTTATTGATTATAAACATAATTCCCACGTAGGTTTCGTGCGAAGACCATATACAAATATTTACGCGAGGTTTTAGTTACATAATTTTCAAACTTACTCTACGTGGGGTTCTTGTATTTAAAAAAGAATCTTTAACTCACGTAAATATACGCTAAATGCTCCATAGGATAAACCCTACGCGAGATAACTTTTATGAGATTGCGATACATTTTCTACGTTAAAATTGATTTATTGATTATAAGCATAATTCTCACGTAGGTTTTGCGCAGAAACTATATACCGATATTAACGCGAGGTTTCTGTTGCTGCATAACTTTGAAAACTAATTTACGTGAGATTTTCGCATTTACAAAAAGAAACCCTGACTTACGTAGATATGCTCTAAATACTCCATTGGATAAATCTTACGTGAGATATATTATACGCAATTTTGATACTTTTTTGACGTTGAAATTGGTTTATTGGTTATAAACACAATTCACACGTGGGTTTCGTGCGGAAACTATATATAACAATATTCACGTGAGATTTTGGTTACGTAACTTTGAAATTTACTTTACGTGAGATTTTTGTATTTACAAAAAGAATCTTTTAGTCACGTAGATATACGCTTCATTCTTCATAGGATAAAGCTCGCGCGAGATATCATTTATAAAATTTTGATACTTTTTTGACGTTAAAATTGGTTTATTTTTGTGCAAATATAAATCCCACGTGGGTTTCATGCTGAAAATTATATAACAATATCTACGTGTAATTTACGTGAGGATTTGTGTTTACAAAAAGAAACCTTAACCACGTAGATATACGCTAAATCCACCATAGAATAAATCTTACGCGGAATATCTTTTATGAAGGTTTGATACTTTTTTAACGTTGAAATTGGTTTATTTTTTATAAACATAATTCCCACGTGGGTTTCGTGTGGAAACTACATAACAATATTCACGTGAGATTTTGGTTACATAACTTTGAAATATACTTTACGTGAGATTTTTGTATTTACAAAAAGAACTTTTACCTCACGTAGATATACGCCTAATTCTTCATAGGATAAACCTCGCGCGAGATATCTTTTAGGAAATTTTGATACTTTTTTTTACGTTAAAATTGGTTTATTGGTTATAAACACAATTCCCACGTGGGTTTCGTGTATAAACTACATAACAATATTCCCGTGAGATTTTGGTTACATAAGTTTGAAATATACTTTACGTGAGATTTTTGTATTTACAAAATGAACTTTTACCTCACGTAGATATACGCTTAAATCTTCATAGGATAAACCTCGCGCGAGAGATATCTTTTATGAAATTTTGATACTTTTTTGACGTTGAAATTGGTTTATTGGTTATAAACATAATTCCCACGTAGGTTTCGTGTCTAAACTATATAACAATTTTCACGTGATATTTTGGTTAAGTAACTTTGAAATTTACTTTACGTGAGATTTTTGTATTTACAAAAAGAACTTTTACCTCACGTGGATATACGCTTAATTCTTCATAGGATAAACCTCGCGCGAGATTCCTTTTATTAAATTTTGATACTTTTTTGACGTTAAAATTGGTTAATTTTTGTGCAAATATAAATCCCACGTGAGTTTCGTGCGGAAAACTATATAACAATATTTACGTGTGATTTTGGATACATAACTTTGAAACTTAATTTACGTGAAGTTTTTGTGCTTACAAAAAGAATCCTTATCCACGTAGATATACGCTAAATCCTCCATAAAATAAATCTTACGCGAGATATCTTTTATAAATGTTTAATACTTTTTTGACGTTGAAATTGGTTTATTGGGTATAAACATAATTCCCACGTGGGTTTCGTGCGGAAACTATATAACAATATTCACGTGAGATTTTGGTTGCGTAACTTTGAAATTTACTTTACGTGAGATTTATGTATTTGCAAAAAGAACTTTTACTTCACGTAGATATACGCGTAACTCTTCATAGGAGAAACCTCGCGCGAGATTTCTTTTATGAAGGTTTGACACTTTTTTGACGTTGAAATTGGTTTATTGGTTATAAACATAATTCCCACGTGGGTTTCGTGTGAAAACTATATAACATTATTCACGTGAGATTTTGGTTACGTAACTTTGAAATTTACTTTACGTGAGATTTTTCTATTTACAAAAAGAACTTTTACTTCACGTAGATATACGCTTAATTCTTCATTGGATATACCTCGCGCGAGATATCTTTTATGAAATTTTGATACTTTTTTGACGTTGATATTGGTTTAATTTTTATAAACATAATTCCCACGTAGGTTTCGTGTGGAAACTATATACCAATTTTCACGTTAGATTTTTTTTAAGTAACTTTGAAATTTACTTTACGTGAGATTTTTGTATTTACAAAAACAACTTTTACCTCACATGGATATACGCTTAATTCTTCATAGGATAAACCTCGCGCGAGATTTCTTTTACTAAAATTTTGATACTTTTTTGACGTTAAAATTGGTTTATTTTTTGCAAATATAAATCCCACGTGGGTTTCGTGCGGAAAACTATATAACAATATTTACGTGTGATTTTGGATACATAACTTTGAAACTTAATTTACGTGAAGTTTTTGTGCTTACAGAAAGAATCCTTATTCACGTATATATACTCTAAATCCTCCATAAAATAAATCTTACGCGAGATATCTTTTATAAAGGTTTGATACTTTTTTGACGTTGAAATTGGTTTATTGGGTATAAACATAATTCTCACGTGGGTTTCGTGCGGAAACTATATATAACAATATTCACGTGAGATTTGGTTATCTGACTTCAAAATTTACTATACGTGAGATTTTTGCATTTACAAAAAGAATCTTTAACTCCCGTAGGTATAAGCTTAATTCTTCATAGGATAAACCTCGCGCGAGATATCTGTTTTCAAATATTAAAAACTTTTTTGACGTTCAAATTCATTTATTTTTCTACAAATATAAATCCCACGTGGGTTTCGTGCGGAAAACTACATAACAATATTTACGTGTGATTTTGGATGCATAACTTTGAAATATAATTTACGTGAGGTATTTACAAAAAGAATCCTTAACCAACGTAGATATACGCTAAATCCTGCATAGAATATTTCTTACGCGAGATATATTTTATGAATATCTACGCGAGATTTTCACTACGGAGTTTGGAAACCTAACACGAGTAAGGTTTTTGTATTACAAAAAAAAAATTATCTCCCGTAGATATAGGTTTAATGCTTAGGTTAGGTTAGGTTAGGTTAGGTTAATCTTACGCGAGATATCGTTTACAAAATTTTGATATTTATTTGACATGAAAATTTGATTTTATTATTCGTAAACAGTTTTCACGCGGGTTTCGTGCGTGTGATTTTCTTTATTTTAGTTAGAAACCTAACCTACGTGAGGTATTTCTTCTTTTTCGTACCATAATATCCAGAACGAGTCTAATAGCACGTCACCCACGAGCGTAGGACGCGTTTCTAGTATCCGCGGGAGGCAAAAACGTACTGTACGACCAATTTTTAAGGGCTATAAAGTTAACCTACGTTTTTTAAATTTTGCGTATTTTTTGTGTTTTTTTTTTCTAATTGGAACAAAACCTACGTGATTTTCTGCAATTTTTGCGTATAAAATGTCGTTTCGTATAGTTACAGTTATGACGAAAAACAGTTTTTTTACGCAAAAATGTAGAAAAAGAGTTAAAAAGCATGCGAAAAAGAGTTAAAAACCAATTTTGCGTAGAAAAAAACGTCAGTGAACTTAGGTTACGGTTAGGTTTAGGTTAGGTTATGGGTTAGGTTTAGGTTCGGTTAGGTTGGAGTTAGGTTAGGTTATGGTTTGGTTAGGTTAGGTTAGGTTAGGTTAGGTTAGGTTAGGTTAGGTTAGGTTAGGTTAGGTTAGGTTAGGTTAGGTTAGGTTAGGTTAGGTTAGGTTAGGTTTTTATAGTTTAGGTTAGGTCTAGGTTAGGTAAGTTCACCTGACTAAAATATACGAAAAACACTCTTTTTACACGCAAACGGAACAAATTCTACGTAATATTTTGGCTGGTTCGGCTAAAACGTATAGTTTGTGTTTATCTTCGAATTCACCAAAATTCACGAGCGATAAATTCTACGTAGGTTTTGTGTTTTTCGTCTTTCGACATTTTTTATACGCGTGCTAAAACGAATCGCACGTGAAAATTTCATTAATCTATGCCAACGTATAGTTTTAATTAAAAAAGTCACTTTTTTTACGATAAAAAATAAAATTCGTATAAAAATCCTATTTTTTGTACGAAATTCGCGGTTTTGTTAAAAAAGAAACGATTCTCACGCGCATTAAAACGAACCCCACGTGGAAATTATTTGCGGAAAAACGATAACCTCACGTGAGAATTTCCATTGAGTGTTTGGTTTATTTTTATACGCTAAAAAAGGAAAACCTCACGTGAAAATTTTATTAATCTATGCCAACGTATAGTTTTCCTTAAAAAAGTCACTTTTATTACGATAAAAAAGAAAATTCGTGTAATTTTCCTTTTTTTCGTAGGAAATTCGCAGTTTTCTTAAAAACGAAACGATTCTCACGCGCATTTAAACGAACCCCACGTGAAAATTATTTGCGAAAAAACGAAAACCTCGCGTGAGATTTTCCATTGAGTATTTGGTTGATTTTTATATGCCAAAAAAGGAAAACCTCACGTGAAAATTTCCTTAATCTATGCCAACGTATAGTTTTCCTTAAAAAAGGTCACTTTTCTTACGTTAAAAAATTAAATTCGTGTAATTTTCCTATTTTTCGTAGGAAATTCGCAGTTTTGTTAAAAACGAAACGATTCTCACGAGCATTTAAACGAACCCCACGTGGAAATTATTTGCGGAAAAACGAAAACCTCGCATGAGATTTTCCATTGAGTCCTCGGAGAATTTTTATACGCCAAAGAATTAAAACCTCGCGTGGAAATTTCATTAATTTACTTCAACGTATAGTTTTCCTTAAAAAAAAACACTTTTTCTACGATAAAATATAAAATTCGTGTAAAATTCCTATTTTTCGTGCGAAACTCGCGGTTTTGTTAAAAATTAAAGAAACGATTCTCGCGTGCATTAAAACAAACCCCACGTGGAAATTATTTGCGAAAAAACGAAAACCTCGCGTGAGATTTTCCATCGAGTCCTCGGAGAATTTTTATACGCCAAAGAATTAAAACCTCGCGTGGAAATTTCATTAATTCACCTTAACGTATAGTTTTTCTTAAAAAAACACTTTTTTTACGATAAAATATAAAATTCGTTTAAAATTCCTATATTTCGTACGAAACTCGCGTTTTTTTTAAAAAAATAAAGAAACAATTCTCTCGCGCCTTAAACCAAATCTCGCGTGGAATATTTGCTAAAAAAACGAAAACCTCGCGTGAGATTTCCCATCGAGTCCTCGGCGGATTTGTAAACGCCAAAAAAGGAAACCCTCGCGTGGAATATTCCATAATTTACCTCATCGTATAGTTTTCCTTAAAAAAGAACACCTTTTCTACGGTAAAATAAAAAATTCGTGTAAAAATTCTTATTTTTCATACGAAACTCGCGGTTTTGTTAAAAAAAAAAGAAACGATTCTCGCCCGCCTTAAAACAAACCCCGCGTGGTGATTATTTGCGAAAAAACGAAAACCCCGCGTGAGATTTTCCATCGAGTCCTCAGTGAATTTTTATACGCCAAAGAATTAAAACCTGGCGTGGAAATTTCATTAATTTACCTCAACGTATTTCCTTACAAAAAATCACTTTTTATACGATAAAATATAAAATTCGTGTAAAATTCCTGTTCTTCGTACGAAACTCGCGGTGTTGTTAAAAAAGAACGATTCTCGCGCGCATTAAAACGAAATCGGGGTGGAAATTATTATTTTTGAAAAAACGAAAACCAAGCGTGAGGTTTCATTCGAGTCCTCGGGTGAATTTGTAACGGCACAAAAGGAAAACCTCACGTGGTAATTTCACCGGTTTAATCGAACTTCTAGTTTTTCCCCCTAAAAATCACTTTTTTTTAACGATGTAATAAAATACTCGCGTAATATTTCTGTTTTTCGTACGAAACTTGCGATTTTGTTAAAAGAG